>JAUUDZ010026611.1:0-11122 GCA_032361705.1 Panulirus versicolor | reverse complement strand
ACACACACACACACACACATAGACACACACACAGACACACACACACACACACACACACAGACACACACACACACACAAGCCTCGCACGTCCCAGTGTTGATGGTCTTCTTATATCAGTAAACATGCAATCTACCACTATCACCAACTGTGCCACCCACCCACCTGTGTCAGCGTCGGCAGGGCGAGATAAGGAGAGGAGCAGCAGCAGCAACGGTAGGAGCAGCAGGAGCACTGGTGAGGCCGGGTGGGTCCAAGCCCGTCGGGCGCCGCACCTGGCCAGCATGGTATGGTCCAGCCTCCACCACCAGCCACACACACACACACACACGCACGCACACAACACTTAACCGCCGCAAGAATTATCGTCTTGTGTTAAAATAATTCCAGGAAATTCAGGGAATTACTTTTCAAAGCTTCACTTCATTTCATGTGAAGCAAAACTTTTTTTTTTCTACATCCCAAGAGAAGAGTTCCCGGCAGGATCCACATTCCTGAAACAAAAGAAAAAAAAGAATCCACTTAATATATGATTAAATGAAATACTCAGATGACATCAATATCTTCACAGCAACACGAGGAATGTGAAAAACAAGATGACGTTTTCTTCCTTTGTTGCAAATCAGTCATGAGTGTCATTCAGCATTGTGTTACAAGTCATATGGAGGTCGTTCAGCAGAGTAACTGCTACACTTTATAAGGATCTCGTTCAGCAGTAGGTGCTACAAGTCATAAGGATGTTCTTCAATAGCAGGTACTACAAGTTATAAGGAAGTTCTTCAACAGCAGGCACTACAAGTCATAAGGATGTTCTTCAATAGCAGGTACTACAAGTCATAAGGAAGTTCTTCAATAGCAGGTACTACAAGTCATAAGGAAGTTCTTCAATAGCAGGTGCTACAAGTCATATCGACGTCGTACAGAAGCAAGTGTTATAAGAGATACGTCACCAGGAGAACTAACTATTCTCCACATGATCATTTAATCATGATCAGCAATAAGTCTAAAAAAAAAAAAAAGATATCCCAAGCTATATATCAAAAGTACGTTTAGAAATCAATTTCATTCCCGAGAAATTTTTGAGATACAGATCTGTGTACGGTAACGCTGTAGCCAGAAAGTGGTCCTCACCAGCTGCCCCTCTCAGTCCGTGTCAACATGAGGACACATTACAGAACAGTGATATCCCACACTGACCTCATGACTTCATCGCGCGTTCACTTCCTCATCAACCACAAACTACAGACCCGACAGAAACGCTGAAACCTGAAGTTACCAGCGTGCAAAAGTTCCGCAATTTACAGGACAGGAGATACTGTGGGGAAAATAGGTTTCTGGTCTGTAATCTGGAGTAGAATTATTTCTTTCTCTCTTAAGATGCCTCGTAATGCGAACTTTAATGAATTCACGTCAAATGTATTGACAAAAACATATAAATCCATGCTTCACTCAATGGCCATAGCCATCAAGATGCAAACAACGGAAATAAACGCTCACAGGTAATAAACGAATATCAGAAAAAAAGAAAATTGTCACAATCTCAGTTTGTCTGGCCCTACTGATATTCATTCGTTTCTGCAAACACTGAAAATATTCAATAGTTAATTTACTGGAGATGTTTCCTAATGTGTGTTGATAGAACCAAGATGAGGAGGAAGGAGATATACGTAGGTAGTATGCTTGAGGAAAGGAACCCGGATGTTCTGGCTCTGAGTGAAACAGAACTTTAAGATACAAGAGAAGAATGGTCTGGAAATGTCTTGGGAGTTATGTCAGGAGTTGACGTCAGGGCAAAAGCCAAGGAAGGGGTAACACTACAGCTGAAGCAAGAGTTGAGGGAGTGTGTAAAAGAATGTAAAAAACCGAATTCCAGACTGATGGAGGTGAAAATGAAAGTGGATTGCATGAGATGGGTGATCATTAGCTCTCATGCACCTCTTCATGATAAGAAAGATCATAAGAAGCAAGTACTTTGGGTGCAGCAGTTGTGGTGTAAGATGACCCATCATTCGTGACGGGTGATTTTTACGCGATGGTGAGCAATGTGGCAGTACAGGGTATAGATGAGGGGTATGGGGGTATTCGGCAGAGTTGAATGGATAGGAAGACGGGATGACAGGAAGACGGGAAGGAGTTTAGATATATCAGACTGTGGGTAAGATACGGGAAAGAACTGGTCATCAGAACATCGCGTGAGAAGGACCGTGAGGCGGAGGAAAATGAATACGTATTTACGTCAAGATGTCCACAAGAACACGGACAGGTACATATTCACGACGATGATAACGACGCACATATGACACAAGCAGGAATATGACGTCACAACATGGTCTCCACACCTAAGTAGCCACATTGATCCTCAGCCCTCACGGAACAGGCCATGTCTCGCGCTCTACAGCTGCCTGGGATCAACTATTGACCATTCTCTTCTCCCCACGCGAATCCCTAATGCACCAGAAGACAATCTTAAACAACAAGGTTGTTGCTTGTGGGGAAACTTTACATCTCTGGTCGACTTGAAAAAAAAAAAAGAAAATCAGACGATTGGATGTAATGGAGATGAACAGGGTATGACGCCAGTGTTCGGAACAGCCACTGGGTGTTCAGGGCAGCCGTCACACGTGACCAAGGGATAGTAGTGGTTATCGCTTACAAAAATACGTCACCAGTGTCACGGGAGACCTACTCCCGCATCTTTTTATACCGCCTGAAGTGCAGGTGTGGTGGCTGCCCCAGACACCAGTGTTGTAAAACTGAAATCACTAACTCTACCCTTCGCTCGCCAGCTACAGGCAAGGTCGTCATGGACACGAACTCATGAAAGTCATCTCTAGCAGACAGAAGCAGTAGCAACAAAGCCATTGCCATCAACTCGGTTCAATACTCGAATCCTTCAAGTGTGGTTTGGACCACCACTGCCTCTCCACGGTCAGGCGTCACCTCTCACTGACGAGATGGATGATCTCATCACAGTCAGGTCAATTAAGGCTGGTGATGATGCCATGGCCAGAAACGTGGCAGATTATTCCTAAGACATGATCTACGGAAGAGTGGCGAGATACTCCATCATCTGCGCCACCAGTGAGCGTGGTTGGGTCGTATGTCGCTCTGTCACAGAAGAAGAAATGACGTCAGTCTCTTCTAAGTGATGAAATTCCTGGCGGTTTGAAGGTAATGTGGGTTAGAAGAGCACTGGGCAGCCCAAATAGCCAGCCACTTCCGTCAAGCTGATTCCAACCTTGATCATGAGCTCTACCATGTCACCACCCCCACTCCCACCCCGACTCCTTCTTCGGAGATGTACTGTTGAACCGTCTTACAGTACCTTAGATTACCTCAGTGTTAGGTGCCTGTGTGTGCTAAGTTACTGTTGTGTCGGGATTTCAAAATATAAAATGACACCACAGAGCTACGGGAGCACCTGCATGAATACGAGTTGTAGACGTTCCCACAAACTCAGTGAAAATACTCATGAACTTATTCTGGCTTATATGGTTGACCAGTACTTACCATCCACGCCAAGTGCCACCCATCGGTCGTTTTCTCCATATATCAGCTCTATGGCCGCCTGCACAGACCACAACCCAACATCTGGTGCCGAACAGCCAGACACAGAAACCAGTAACCTAATTCCACAATACATTAGTTTTCATAATACAGTTCGTTATCGCTGAACTCACGTGATAAGCGTGGATGACTGACACAGGGTCATTACATCAGCACCATCGATTCTTTCTCGCTATGTTTGTAAGACTACACGTAGGTGACTTATTGAAAGACTCATACAGCGGCGAGGTCGGACCTTCTGCCTCACCAACACTAAACGCTACAGGGCCCTCCATGGCAATGTAATTTACGAAACATATGCAGCGAGGAAGTCTTATTACCTCACTAATTCACAAGAAGTGAAGCGATCCAAACTCAAACAGTGGTATGGGAAGCAGAACCAGCTGAGCAGTCTGAACGAGCAGACTCCCTCCTTGCCTCGCGTTAGTCACCTCTCGAGTGAGGAGACTACTCAACACTTCAATGCTCGCAATGCCACCATCTGCCGATGATTCCCCTATCCTGACACCACCCGCCTCCAAGCAAGCTGTGTCAGTCAGTGCAAGAATCTGAAGTCGTTACACCGGCCCCACTGCCATGCCCATATGAAACTGGATAAAGAATTCTCCTTTGAGCCATCCGGATCCCCTCTGATTCAGCACCAGTGATTCCCTCCCTCAGGTAACCTGCTGGTAGACGCGGGAGATTTCAAACGCTGTATACAAAGTTTTGTAGACTCTATATGTCTCTCACAACACAAAGTTAAAATCCCGTCCTTTCAACCTGATCCCCAGGTAACTCTATGACTGTGTTGTGTCTGATAGGGCTTAGACCCTGCGAGTTCCATAGATCCTCAGCGGCCTGGAAATATGAAGACCTCCACTGTCATCCATCGCCTCGTCTGCTTCTTAACGAGTTTTGCTATCGCTACTCCTAGGAGAGACGCCTAAGACTTTCACCCTCGTTGATTTCACGAAAACTTCCGACCTGGCCAGCCAGCCATTCACACACACACACACGACGATCACCGAGAAAATCAACAGCTTTGGATTGTGTAGAAGTCTCTTACAGGCTTTGCTCAGCGAGCGTCATCTAGCTATACTCTTCCAGGGGGCCACCTTCATCTTCCAGGGGGACACCTTCATCTTCCAGTCTACATTCATCAAGTCATTCTAATCAATTCAGTATTTACATACGTCTGTGAAAATGTTTGTGAAATACTACAGTCTGCTGTAAGGCCCAGGAATTCCCCTCCTCTGTACACAACCATATAAGTTTAATGCTCCAGTTATCATGGACCAATATCTATTCTCACACAGGAATCTAATTTCAGCAAGGGAGCTTAGATAGTAGTTAGCAATACTTGAACATGAAATAAAACAAAACTACAAAGAAATAAATCTGAGATAAATCAATCAAAAATCGTAGTTCTATAGGTAAATAAAGGGTTATTAACGTAGTACTTTTCTATCTATTACAAGGTATTTAAGCATATGCCACCACACCACAAACATCAGCACACATATAACTGTAATTTCTGTACATTTACCAGAGCCACGTCGCGTCTGTTGGTCGTGGCAGTGGATATGTTCAGAATTCCTCAGTCAGCGCCCAGCGAGGTCCACAACAGTTTCCATTCAGCCTCACTACACTCCTCGCAGCCCCTTCCCCTGGCCTTCGTATGCATGGTTCTTTTATGAGACCCTGACCCTCCTGGACTTGCCCAGAGGCGTATGCTGCTCGCTTTGTGCGATGCCGGAGAGAAGCCTCAGGTGATGGATGGAATGTGGTCTGACTTCTTGAGTATCAGGAATGCATTAGATGGACGTCGTTGTGTTACAGTTCAATCTGCAGAAGATTGTATCTGAATTCCATTATTCTTTTTAACCAAAAGGGATCTACAGTTCTTCAGTGGGGTTGGCAGGGAAACATGGCATAGAGACATCATCATTTGTGTCAGTCGTCATTAATATGATTCTTAAGTGTCCTCTCTCTATACTGCGTTGTCGACGTGAAGGATAAGTTTTTCGTAGCTTTCCTCGTGTGTTCCTGGTTGAAGTTGACTTTTCCCCCCGTCTGCTGCATCAAAGCAAGACCTATTTTCTAAATGCTTCTGTAGATTTCCTTCCATCTACTTCACTGCAAGCAACGTGCTCCGTCATCATATGGATCACTTCTCCTATGTCCTCTTTTATGAAGCAGTGTCTATCATCTTGTCATGTACAGGCAATCAGACTGTGCTTTCTACAGATATCCCAGACAACATCTAGTCTGTCCACTACCTGGAGCTGTGTCAAGCTGTATGGCTTAAACGTAGCGTTGAAGTGATCTTGGAGGAATATTTTCAACTGGCGTAGAGTAAACAAGGGTTTCGCGTCGTCCAAAACGTAAGCGGCAGAAGAGGGAAAAGGAGATTATTTGCTATGTGCTTATACCCGAAACCTTAAGTCTCACTCTTTAGTGCTACTGGGCACTGCAATGGCATTTCTGTTGGCTTCTGATGGAGAACACATCTTCCAATCAATACATAAAGACTTGTCAAATACGCTTTTCTGGAGTACATTCTAACCGTGACGGAGGAAGTAAAGTAACTTCACTTGTCTTTCTCTTAATTAAAGCTGAGCTTAATCTTGTGCTGAAAAAATGTAGCTGTTCATAATATCGTCCTTCTTTCTACGCAAATCATACCTAACAGTAGAATTAACTTAAAGCGCCCCCACAGACGAAAGACTGCATGAGCAGTACACAGAAAATTATGATATACACAATTCGATGATTGTTGGAAATTTCAACATCTCGACATCTAAGTGGGGGGGAGAATCCCTTTCCAGTAACTCTAGATGTTTAGTTGACAGCTACCTAATAGAGTTCGCTGGGAAACCAAGTGGCGAAGTAAAGAAATGAGACTTAGTTCTGGCAACAAGTGAAGATCCTGTCTATGATGACGAAGTTGGTGAAAAGTTTGGTATAAGTGATCATCGAAAAATTAACATGAAAGTCAAGAAAAAAAAAATCAGATTTCAGACTTATAGATTTTAATGATCTCCACACTGCTAGTAAAAGGTAGGGTCTGGGAAGGTATCGTTAATGAACACGATATGGACGTAGGTTGCAAAGGCTTCAGTGAGACATTCAAAGCAGTAGAAGGAACACATATTTCAATGCGGAACAGATGGTCAGTTTCCAAAACTGAGGCAAAATGATTGGAGCGTGAGATAAAGGAAATCGCTGTTGTCCAAGAAAGTATCACCTCAGAAACTCGAAGAGAATGATAATCAACGTGAAAAAATAAGTAAATCTTCATGGATAAACTAAGACTAATACGTCAAAATAAACGCCAGCATGAAGCGTACATCGCTGGAAATAGCAAAACAACCCATAAAAAGTATCAATGATGGAAGCAAGAATCATTACCCCGTCAACTGGTCCAATGATTACAGAAAATGGTAACTCTGTGCCGAAGGCAATACTGTCATGGTAAATGTTTTCAGTGATTCTTTCCTATCTATAAATACTTTTGAAAGCACAACTTATTTCCCAGATCCAATCCCACTGATAAAAGAGAAAAATATTTTCCTAGATACTGATATACAAGTTGAAGTCACACTATAAACAAGACACGCAACACAAGTGAAGCCTGATGAACTTTATCCAAGGAAAACGAGAGAAGGTAAATAGAGAGATATATTCTTGACTGCAAATAGTCACTCACTCCGGAGCAACTTCCAGGGGATTCGAAGTCTGCCAAAATAAAACCGATATTCAAAAGGGGTAACAAGTGCCTGCCCAGAAATCATCGACCAATCAGCATGACGTTAGCAGTTGGTAAACTTTTGCAGTTCATGATTCGAGGCAAGATTATTACCTTTACGGTCTTCACTACGTAATAAACAATTCTCGACATGATTTTTCGACGAAACTGCTCATGTCTGAGAAATCTGCTTGAACTTGATTTGTGATGCAATCATGTGTGATGAAAGGAAAGCGCTTCATGTCGTGTATGCATATTTACAGAAAGCATTCGATACATTTCCGCATCAAAGAAATTATTAGTTAAGGTCACATGGCGGTTAAATGTGATAGATCATCATGCTTCAAAATAATCAAATATGTGGATTACCACAATCTCTCTCTCTCTCTCTCTCTCTCTCTCTCTCTCTCTCTCTCTCTCTCTCTCACACACACACACACACACACACACACACATACAACAGTGACAGTGCTAATGAGATGCATTGTAAGATATCAAGATTCCCACACGATGCATGCCGGGAGACAGATCTACGACAGAAACTGGAAGTCTGCAGCTTCCAACTGACACAAACAAACAGGTGGACTGGGGCCCACAGGTGGCAAATGAACTTCAAATCGCTCAGTGCAGAGTCAGGCAAAACGATAAGGCAAATTACAAGATGAATTCTACCGAGCAACTAAAGGTAATTGAAGAAGAAAAAAAAAAGACAAGTGTAGTAAAAGCCAAGGAAACAGTGCATGGAAGCAGCAAAAAACATTATTTTTTGAAATGTACAGAGAACTCGATATTAAGCATAAGAAAGTATGTCATACTCTGCATGATATCCGGGTAAGTCTTCACTTTGATCAGTATGTCCAGGTTTGCTCATCCTACTTGAAAAATGACACACCTATGATGGAAAGAGTTCAGTGTCGAGCTACCAAGATGATTCCCGGACTACCAAGATGATTCCCGGACTACCAAGATGATTCCCGGACTACCAAGATGATTCCCGCACTACCAAGATGATTCCCGCACTACCAAGATGATTCCCGGACTACCAAGAAACAAATCTTATGGAAGCCGACGAGACTTAACTTATTCCTCTTACAAAAGAGAAGCTGAAATGTGGCTCGTCTGTCCTGTGGTCTAGTGATATGATACGGGTGATCAAAGTTATCAAAAGGTTTTTGTTCATCTGGCTCTAAGACATTGCATTAGGCGAAATCTTATGAATTCGCTCCAAGCAAAAAGTATAATCTCGGCGCAAATGTTATTATTCAAATGAGGCAAAGACCTTTTACTTCAATGCGTCTGTTAACATACAGAATCATTTACCAGGAAGAGTAGATATGAGTAGTTCCACTGATTACGTTTAAGAACAGACTTAATAAACTGCTCGTTTGACCTGCAGCTATGTTGTTCCCTTCACTTTCAGTCTTGGTGAACTCTTCAACTGAAGGTTCACTGTACCTTCACTTCCAGTCATATCACTATAACCTTCACCTGCACTTTCACTGTACCCTTCGCTTGTCTGACTGTATCCTTCACTTCTATGGTTTGTGTTCCCTTCACTTGCAGTCTTATGGTACCCTTCGACTGCAGTCTTAATATGCCCTTCGCTTGCACTTTCTGTATCTTTCACTTGTAATTTTACTGTACCCTTCACGTTCTGCCTTACCGTACCCTTCGTTCACTCTCTTACTGTACCTTTGCTTGCAGTCTTCCTGTACCCTTCACTTTCTGTCTTACTCTGCTCTACGCTTGCAGTCTTATGCTACAGAATATATCACCTCTCCCACTTCATCAGGGAATCTTTCTGATGGCAGATTGAGGACCCTGCCCTCCAATATTTTCCATGAATACGTTATGTTATATCTCCCTCATCTAAGCTCCTAAAAGTAAGATCAAGACGAATCCAGGCTGTTCCAGCAATCCGATTTCTTTACTGAATCGATGAAAGGTTCAGATGTCTTTGTGCACGGTTTCTAGCTCGGGAGCGTCGCCATGTTTAAGAGGCTGTGTTAATATGCGACAGTAACCGAGCAAAGGAAGCTACGGGAAAGGTTTGACACACACTTATCTGGTGTTGTCCTTCCTTGTACTGAGAAGACGCTGAACTGCTGGCCTTACCGAGACCCAGATGCTTTGTGCTCGCTCAGTGTCAGCAGTTGTGAAGTCATCATTTCCAAGGTTTTGTATCCGTTTCGTCAACGCTAAAATATGACTCTTCTTCCTGCAGTCTGTACCGGCCTTGGTTTCCTAACACTCCTGTAGAGAAGTGTGTCATCGCCAGCGGCCTAATGGAGGATTTAGGCGAGACCTTCCTGTTGTCTCTAAGGTTCTTCTGTACATCAGATTTCTATAATCATCTTGGCATCAGTTAAAAAGAAAACAGTGGGGGATGAAACTGCTTTGCCTTGACGTGTTTGCCAGGCACGGGAAAGAAAAATACCAGATCCTCCTCAGGAACAGTTCCAGGGGAACACACACACACACACACACACACACACATATATATATATATATATATATATATATATATATAAATTAGTGGTGACAGCACTGGGTCTTGCCTGCCTCACAACACTTTCCGAGAACTGAGACTTCATAATTATTATTGTCAGGTATGTTTGTAGACGTTCATACCCGTCATATCAGCAATTTTGACCATTTTCTTGTTTTTCCAGGATTTTATTACAGTGATGGCGTCGCTGTGTTGACGGCGGTCCCCGAGCTCTGCCATCCTTCCCTCTCACTGTGCAGGTAACTGTTTTATTTCACGAAACGGATTTGTTTATGTAAACATGTTGATGTATGCGTTCATACGAGTTGTTATTATCTCTACTGATACACAGGGTCTGGAGATGCTGCGTCTACCACTTTGTAAAGTGAGGCGTGTATAAGGTTTGGGGATATCATCGAAGTCGTAAGACAAAACTTAAAAAGTCTGGTCCTGAAGTGTGGTGGACATGCATTGATCTGACTGTGAGCTTCAGATGGTTCTATGAAGAGTCAGATATGCGAGTCATGGAAGCACCTTTGTTCAAAACAATAACACTGGGATTATTTATCATTTCTAAGACTTCTGCTTCAATCAGTATTGACTCCTAGTATTTCTCCAGTAATTTTAATCGCCTCTTTACTGTCGTCCGTGTACTGCAGTTATTATACGTACTAAAGTAATGTTTGTACGTGTACTGAAGTTACTGTACGTATCGAAGCAATGCCTATACTTGTTTTTCACACTGAGACTCTTGGATCTGAGGTATTTTACCCCAGACGGCTAGTCACTCCTCCCTTTTCCTCCCCAGTCTTGGTAGAATTCTTGTGTTACTATTGTTCGTTGTATAATCTTGCTTCTTGCAAGATTATCTTATGGATTACGTCTACTTTACTTCCACTGTTAGAAGAACGTCACCTCCTAAGACTTATGGTCGACTTCTGCCTTCCTAGTAATTTGTTCCTGGTACAGGATTTGGTAGAGGTATTATGGGGTCACTGGTCATGTCTACCCTCCACGACCACCCTACCATATACCATTCTTCTCCTCCACCCTTCAACACCACCCTCCCATACACCATTCTTCACTTCTACCTACCACCACTATCCGACCATGTACCATTCTTTACCTCCATTTTCCATCACCACACCATACACGGCTCTTGTTCTCTTCCGTCCACCATCACCACCCTACCACACATCATTCTTGTACCTTACCGTCCACCATCACCACCCAACCACACATCTCTCGTTCTGTAGTGTCCATCATCACCACCCTACCACACATCATTCTTGTACCTTACCGTCCACCATCACCACCCAACCACACATCTCTCGTTCTGT
>JAUUDZ010026589.1:0-10087 GCA_032361705.1 Panulirus versicolor | reverse complement strand
ATACACAATGTACCAAAACCAAAACCCCCTATCCACATCCAAGCTACACAAACTTTTCATGCTTTCCCTTGACTGCTTCACATACCCTCCTTAGGCACACCAACAGTCACCCCTTGTATACAAAATTGCTACAATTCTTTCTATCCCACGTATACACCACACCTTCCTGCATGTTTAGGTCCTGAAAATTCAAAGCATCTTTCACTCCATTTTTTTCCATCTTATCTTTGGTCTTCTCTTGTATTTTCACCTCCACTCACCCTCTTTACATGTTCAAATCATTTCAGCATATGCTCTTCAGCTCTCTCAAACTTCACTTACAACCACACCTCAATTGTATCCCATCAATCTTTGCTTGATCAACCCAACTTACACCCATGTTCGTCCACAAACATTTCATATTCAAAACATCTTCCCTCTTTCATAATACCAAATCACATACTGTACATACAGCATCACTGGGACTACAACACCATCAAACACACTAATCTTTGCTCTCAAAGATAGTATCCTCTCTTTCCACACTCTTCAATGCATCCAACACATTCATCCCCTCTTGGACCCTATGGTTCATCTCCCATAGTTCCATCTATAGCAATGTCCACTCCCAGGTATCTAACATACTCTACTTGTTCCATGTTCTCTCCATTCAAACCCACAGTGAAATCAACCTGTTTTTCTCCTCTGCTAGACTTTCTACCTTACTTTTATTCACATTAACTCCGAATTTCCCCCCTTTCACACAATTTCCCAAAGAAACTCAGACACCAGCTTCTACAATTTCTCATTCAAGTCTGCTACCAGAGAAATGTCATCTGTTAACAGCAACTGGCTCACCTCCCATGCTCCCAACCCCCAACAGACTGTAGACCTACTCACCTGTTCAAGATCCTCGCATTCATTTCCCTGAGCCCAATCCATAACCAAATTAAACAACCATGGTGACATCACATATCCTTGCGTGGATCAACCTTCATCTGGAGATACTCATCCTCCTCCCTTCCTACTCAAACACATGCCTTACTCTCTCAACAATAATGCCTCTCTGCCTCCAGTAGCTTTCCTCCTAACATATATTCATAGTACCTTCTACAATGCATCTTTGTTAATCCCCACAGAAACCAAATATCACCATCTTAATCCCTCCCAAAAAAATTAATCCAACTTGCACTATAACCATCACAAATAACAAGGTCAACTTGTACTTGTTGGTAGCTGGACCTAAATAGCAGCAAGTGTTAAATTTGCAAATCAGTTATATGGATGGATCGTAATACAAAAAATCTACCTTACACTAAGCAATCCTACACATCCTAGTTTTCATGAGCTTTAGGAATCTATAGTGAACATAGTAACACTTACTATTTTGAGCTAAAAGTGTGTTCTAAATGGCCTTTGTGGTGAAACTTTAGGCAACTCAGTGAAATGTCACTCCTCAAAGCACAGAAAAAAAAAGAAAAGATGAATGTAACATGAACTTTCTATTCTGACAAAAAGCTTCCCAAATAAGAATAAAAAACAAAAAGGTGCTTATTTCAACTACTGAGTTTTCTGTTCTGAACAGTTAACTGGGGAAATTCAATCCATGAATGTAAGATTTCTTTCTTAACTGACTCCTTCTCTTACCAAAGTGGATCATCTTCAGTGACAGAGAAGACAAAGTGTGTCATGTAGTAAATGTTGGCTACTAGTTGAGAGCACTGAGCCTGTACAACAACCGTTGTCAGCAGAGCTACCACCTCTTCTGTGCTAAGGGCCAACTCTGGTTCTCCTTCTGTAGCAATGTTAAAGGAAAGCAAAATCTTATAACTAATACATCACATTCTTTTGCACTTTATGAATTAAGAATAAACTTTTAAATATTCTAAACATTTAGGTTATTAAACCAGATTAACAGTGTACACAATAAACAGTTCTCTGAAAGATGTATGGATAAAACAATCAGATGCCATAAGATGAAATTACGCAATAAACTTGTTTAAAAGATGTAAAGTACTTTTAAAGAATAAGTGATGGATAAATGGAAGACTGAATGAGGAAATAACTGAATGCGGCAACTTAAAAAAGTTTAAAAAGACACAATAGTTGAAAAGGTTCAAAAGATGGAGCACTACAAGGGTAAAACTTCCTCCCTGTATAGTTCAAGTAGGTAAATACATACACAAACATTTACATTTATACCTTGATCTTTGTACTGGTGTAGAGTAACTCGAGCTTCTTTAGCCTGAGCTTGGATGAGGTCAATAGACGAGTTGACACATTGTAAACGCCCTACAGCACTTTCAACACTAGCAAGAGAGGCCAATTCTACAACCTGTGAATCAAATATCAAAAGATAGTTTTGATTTCAGAGTCTGTTTTTATAATGCATGCCAACCCATAAGATACCAACATATAAAGAAAATTAAAATTAATGTTCCATGCTGTATTTCATTCTTTCTTAACAGCATACCCAGATATATAGCAGTCTTAGAATCTACATCAGAAGGATGCACAACTGTCCCAAGTTGACCAAATTTCAAGCACCCCTCTTTGTGATGGTTCCTGACCATGATGCATCCATGGGCCGCCCAGGGTCGAGCGCATAGGTTTGCATCCTGGTTGCAGCAGTTGGTCCACAGTCAACTCAACTATTCATCCACTCCTAGGAGTTGGTCGATAAAGTGGGTACCTGGCTTAGGCTAGGGAATACGTATATAGAGCATTAATGGGATGGCCTTGATTAGGGCCTCTGTTACCCATGTCTCAGCTAAAAAACAAATAAAAAATAAAAAAATTGATTCAGTTGATTATTACTAAGTATGTCATAATCAAGTTCCTTCACATTCACAGAATTATACTTTATTCTATAACATACACAACAAATGTACAAAATATAGCAATAAAAGCAACATGGTCAGGTTTAGGAGTACCAAGAGACAGGTTAATTGGAGCGTGAGTCTGAATAGAGGAAGTAAATCATCTTAGATACATAGGAGAGGACATGGAGAGAATGGAACCTTGGAAGCTGAGGTGAGTCATTGGGAGGATTAGGGGGGAAAAGGTCGTATTAGCAATGAGGAATGTGGCGAGAGAGGTCACTATCTAGGAAGGTGAACATAGTTATGTCTGAAGGAACGGCAGTTCCAACAGTGTTATATGGATGCTAAGCACAGGCTACAGATGAGAATGCACAGGGGAGGGTGAATGTGTTCGAAATTAAATGTCTTTAAGACATTAAGTGGTGTGAGGAGGACTGATCAAGTAATTATACATAAGTAAGAGAGTGGTGTCATAATAAGATGAATATTGTTAACAAACTGAATATGGTGTACTGAAATGGTTTAGGCATTTGGAAAGAATGAGTAAGGAAAGGATGACATAGAGGATATATGTGTCAGAAGTCGATAGGAAAAGGAGGAGCAGATTGAAAACCACAGAAAGGTCTGTAGGGTCTTGCTGAGGAGAGGCGGCTGTGGTTTCAGCGCATTACACAAGACTGCTACAGAATGGCTGTGAGTGAATGTGGCCTTTTCTTTATCAGTTCCTGATGCTGCCTCATCAATGCAGGAAATGGCAAACATGTATGAAAGAAATACATATATATAAATTTTCATTACTATCATTACACCTGCTCCCCGCTTTCCATGTCAGTGAGGTAACACCAGGAAACAGATGATGAAATACCCATCCACTCATATACACAAATGCACATGTGTGCGAGGTAGCGCCAGGAATACAGACAAAAAAAAAAAGGCCACATTCGTTCACACTCAGTCTCTAGCTGTCATGTGTAATGCATCGAAACCACAGCTCCCTATCCATATCCAGGCCTCACAGACCTTTCCATGGTTTACCCCAGATGTGTTACATGCTCTGGTTCAGTCCACCGACAGCATGTCAACCCCAGTATGCCACACTGTTCCAATTCACTCTATTCCTTGCATGCTTCTCACCCTCCTCCATGTTCAGGCCCTGATCACTCAAAATCATTTTCACTCTATCCTTCCACCTCCAATTTCGTCTCCTGCTTCTCCTTGTTCCCTCCACATATGATACATATATCCTCTTTGTCAATCTTTCCTCACTCATTTTCTCCATATGTCCAAACCATTTCAACACACCCCTTTCTTCTCTCTCAAACACAATCTTTTTATTTCCACATATATACCTTACCATTTCATTACTTACTCGATCAAACCACCTCACACCACATATTGTACTCAAACATTTCATTTCCAACACATTCACCCTCCTCCACACAACCCTATCTATAGCTCATGCCTCACAACCATATAATATTGTTGGAGCGACAATTCCTTTAAACATACCGATTTTTGCTCTCTGAGATAACATCCTCTCCCTCCAAACATTCTTCACTGCTCCCAGAACCTTTCCCCTCCCCCACCTTGTGACTCACTTCTGCTTCCATGGTTCCATTCACTGCTAAGTTCACTCCCAGATATCTAAAACACTAAACTTCCTCCAATTTTCCTCCATTCAAACTTACATCCCATTCAACTTGTCCCTCAACCCTAATAACCTTGCTCTTATTCATATTTACTCTCAACTTTCTCCTTTCATACACTTTTCCAAACTCAGTCACCAACCTCTGCAGTTTCTCACCCAAATAAGCCACTAGAGCTGTATCATCTGCGAACAACAACTGACTCACTTCCCAGGCCTTCTCATCCCCAACAGACTGCATACTCACCCCTCTCTCCAAATCTCTTGCATTTACCTCCTACCACCCCATCCATAAACAAATTAATAAACAAATTATACAATAATGGGGACATCACACACCCCTGCCATAGACCAACATTCATTGGGAACCTATCACTCTCCTCTCTTCCTACTCATACACATGCCTTACAACCTTGGTGAAAACTTTTCACTGCTTCTTAAGACCATCCACAAAGCATCTCTATCAACACTATCATATGCCTTCTCCAGATCCATAGATGCTACATACAAATCCATCTGTTTTTCCAAGTATTTCTCACACACATTCTTCAAAGCAAACTCCTGATCCACACATCTACCACTTCTGAAACCACACTGCTCTTCCCCAATCTGATGCTCTGTCCATGCCTTCACCCTGTCAATCAATACCTTCCCATATAATTTTTTCATACATTTGCTATTTCCCATGTAAGCGAGGTAGCAGCCAGAACAGATGATGTAAATTTGAAGAGAGAAAATTTGGAGGAAGTGAAGTGTTTTAGATAACTGGGAGTGGATATGGTAGCGAATGGAACCATGGAAGTGGAAGTGTCTTAGAGAGAGGAACACTGAATAATGCGAGGAGAGAGAACATTATCTGGGAGGGTGAAAATGGGTAAGACTGAAGGAATAGTAGACCCAACATTATCATATGCATGGGAGGCATGGGCTATAGATTAGGCTGTGCTGAGGCAGGTGGATGTGTTGGAAATGAAATGTCTGAGAACAATATGAGGTGTGCTGAAATGGTTTGGACATATAGAGAGAATGAGAGAAGAAAGGTTGAAAAAGAGGACATACGTGTCATAAGTGAAGGGAACAAGGAGAATCGGGAGACCAAGTTGGAAATGGAAGGATGGAATGAAAAAGATTTTGAGTGACTGGGGAACCTAATGCTTCTTCTTAACCAATTCACGTGCTCTGTTTCAGGCCACCAAAGGGCACACTGAACCATCCTAACCACATGACACCAACTTGCTCTCCTATGCACAACTCACCTTCTGCATGCTCAAGCTATAACTCAGTACCTCTTTCACACCATATTCCCCTCCTCTCGGTTTCTCTCCACCCCTTTCTCCCTCCACTTCATCAAAAACATTCTACCTCATGAAATGTCATCCACAAAAAAAACTCCATTTCACAAAATGTCTCATCCACAAAAACATTAAAAAATCATGTTATCAAGCAATAATTCTTTGAACTAATCATATCTTTCAAAGTTTCTAGGTTCATGTCCATTCAGATAATAAAACTTTTCAATTTAGAAATCTTATTTATATTTACATCTATCTACCACAAATTGCAGCCAATAAATCGACTTTTGAAGTTTAATTTTTTGTTTTTAAAACCAAGGATCAACTTATAGGTCAGTTATAAAATGGCGAACACAAAATATAGCTGAACCACCTTCATCAGACACAAACCTTAGATCTAAATAACTCATTACTGAGTTATAACTTGGATTCTTAACTCTTATGAATACAGTACTAGTATGGCACCTATCTGTAACATTCAGTTACGAATGATTCAGTTACGAATAATAACAAGTAATGGAGAAGCAACATAAGTCTCATCAACAGCAAATGTAAGCACCAACTGATTAATGTAATTGCATATTCTTTAATGTTTGATTGACAAAAGAGTCACGGCCTAAATATTGGCTTGTTCAGTGTTAGGAGGTCAGCTTTTATGCAGGTTTATACCTACATCGGAGTCTTTACTTGAGAAAGTTAAGGTACTCCAATACTCCAAGTCAACAGGCCAACTTAAGATGGCCCTTTAGAGTACTTACTCATCTTCATAAATCCACTAAGTTTAATGGGGAGGATTGGATAAATGTGGCAAAGGCTCTTAAATCACTTTCCTCATGATAACATTTTATCGTGTATCTTCCTTTACTGACAAGCATGAAACTTTAAATTATACACCATACAAATTCAATATAAACTTACTGTCTGAATATTGAAAGATGAAAGGTAGCTGGGAGGATAAATGCCAAGAGAGTGCAGCATGTAGCACCAATCAAACTCATCAAGATGGCAAAATTGGGAACTGCATTCACTACTACTCCTGTCATTCCCACAAGTATCAATCGCATGATGTTCTGTAAATATGAAGGTTGGGATATCTTTTATTCAGGTAGCAATGAGGAGTTAAATAATATCAACCACCAGCAAAGAAACACACAATTATCTTTGTACATGACCTTTACACAATGATTTTTCAAAGAATATGGAAGAAAAAAAGGGTAATCTTCTTATGCATTTGCAACTGAATGACATGCCAAATCTACAAAAGTAGTCCAATTCCCATCTATCTACCTTAAATTTATACATTTTAATCAAACTGTTCCTAGTTACCAAAAGTCCAATTAAAAAAATGGTATTTATGATCATTAGAGTCCCACAGCTTAAGCAGAAACTCCCCAAAGGCCATAATGTCAGCACAACTTAATAAAGTTATAATGGCTTCTTTAACATATCTTTCCATTCACCTTCCAACTGTCCTTAAACTAGCTTTTACTCACCTCACTTAAAACTTTCCTTGTAACTTTCACCATAAATCTTTTTCATATGCATTCATCATTTAATGCACTGCAAAGTAGCATTAGAAGCATAAAAAAATGCCTCATTTGCTAGCATCCAATTTCTAGCTGTGGCATGTAATGCACCAAAACCACAGCCCACTATCCAATACCAGGCCCCACTGACCTTTTCATGGTTTAGCTTGACCACTTCATAATATGCCATGGTTCAGTCTAATGACAGCATACCACACTGATCAATTCATCCTAACCTATGCACACCTTACATCCTCCTGTGTGTTCACGCCCCAAGCACTCATAATCATTTCTACACCATCCTTCCATTTCCAATTAGGTCTCTCCTCCTTGTCCAAATCACTTCTGATACATATATCATCTTTGTCAACATCACCTCACTCATTCCTTCCATATGTCCAAACCATTTCAGCAAACCCTCTGCAGCTCTCACAATCATAATCTTATTACCACAAAATGTGCTTGCCTTCTGAATGAACATACTCAAAATTAGTGTCAGTATGAATAAATATATGGCTCTCTTGGTAAGAACTATTACCAAACTGCAATACACAAATTCTACATGATTTAATAATAGCCCCATCTAAGCTCTCTCTCTCTCTAAAAAAAAAATCTACAAATTTTTACGCTATATATTTTCAAACATTCATAATCTTTAAAAAAAAAAGATATCTACTTACACCTCTGTACGGAGCAGTAGTTAAACTAAATGTTTTGTCCAGAAGGTGTGTGACTGGAAACATCATCATAGGGTATGTAAAGAAAAGGGAGATTCCCAAACAAATTTTGACCATGGCTGCAAAGTCCACAGTCCCACTCCCATGAGGAAGATTTAGCGTGATTATGTCCATGGTATCTGTAAATGAAATACCAAATGCTTACTTAGATTCAGCAACAAAAACATTCAGTACATCACTGTTCAATATACTGCTGCAAACAAAAAAATGAAAAAAAGAATCATCCAAAAATCTAAGTCTTGAAATATCACAAGCCTTTTCTATTTGGGGCAGTGTCCTGTAAACATGAGATAAATTCTCCAGAAATATTGGGGCTTTATTTTGAAAATTAAAACTTAAACTATAAACTTTCTAATAACTTACGTGGCCCAAAGGATGCATAACCAGATACCCCAAAGCAAATGTAGAGCATTGTCAATCCTGTCATAGTGCAAACAAAGATGGACCTAAACTTATCGCGTTTGTGCTCAGCCATCGACTCCTCAAGCGAAAGGATCATCCCTGCACCCTAAAGAAAGGGTAATGATTATTTCAAAAAATTTACATTTTGATAAATAAAAAATATATATATACTTCTATTTAATTTTGTGCAAAACTATAGGAATTCAAAAGAATTTTCAAGGAAAGAGTTGAGGAACTAGCCAAAACCACTAGTATCCCAATGTGGGAAAAGTATGGTCTAAAGCAGAAAATGAAAAAAAGTATCATTCACACAGATCTTTAAGTATGAGCATTAAGTAGAAACAATAGGTAGAAGCAGTGGTAGAAAAATTAGGCTGGAGCATTAGGCAGAAGTGGTCAATAAGAACATTAGGTAGAAGCCTCCGCAAACACTATGCTAGAGTCGCCCTCTGCCTGTGGCCTGTAGAGGATGAGGCACTAAAAGGCTTACATGAGGCACTGGAATTCACTAATTATGATGACTCTTTGGCCATGGCCACCCCCTTGAAGGAGTTCTAGGAAGGAACAGGCATAAGAGATAAAGAAAGATAGAACGAAATTAACAGCAACAGTAAGGCCATCTTCATGTAATACATGTAAGGCTCAGCACTGCCCTGTGAGAAATGCTGAATGCTTATAACTGTAGGATATATTTTAGTGGAGGGCTATATGTATTTTATGTTGTTCCAGCTCTTTCCAGGAATAAATGGAGATTCAAACTGATCTTGAAACACAACAGTAACCATACAACAATAGAGGAACTTCTGAAATTTGTAAATAAAATAAAATAAACATGATAGACTGTTTACTTTCTCTTTAAACTAAGGCTTCAGATAAGTATCTTTGCACGATATCCCATCAGATCACCCTTCAATTTTCACAAGTTCTGTTCTTGACTGTTAATGTTACAAGAAATTTGTCTGAACTTGCATTTTACTGTGCTAATGATTACTTTATAAGAATCTAAGTACTATAGTAAGAAATTATGATATACTCTTAAAAGTGGTGCTTCTATACATTAAAGGGAGATAAACAATAACTGAATTTTTTTCATGGTAGCTGGGACAGAACAGGCAGCTGAATGCCTCAGTCACTGCCAACTCATTATGCCTTGCACAAGACGAAATGTAGCAAGGTGGCTGGAGTGGATGGTATTGCAGTTGAATCTATTATGAAAGGGGGTAACTGTGTTGCTGATTGGTTTGTAAGGATTTTCAATGTATGTATTGACCATGATGAGGTGCTTGAGGATTGGTGGAATGCATGTATAGTGCCACTGTATAAAGGCAAAGAGGACAAAGTTAAGTGCATCACTACCCCTGCTTCAGCAAGGAAGCACCAGGAAAAGACAAAAAAAGGCCACTTTCGTTCATGCTCAGTCTGTAGCTGTCATGTGTAATGCACCGAAACCACAGGTCCCTATCCACATCCAGGCCCAACTGACCTTTCCATGGTTTACCCTAGATATTTCCCTAGATATTGTTCCAATTCACTCTATTCCTTGCACACCTCTCATCCTCCTGTATGTTCAGGCCACGATCACTCAAAATCTTTTTCACTTCATCCTTTCACCTCCAATTCGGTCTTCTGCCTATCCTTGTTCTCTCCACCTCTGACACATATATCATTTTGTCAGTCTTTCCTC
>JAUUDZ010026578.1:0-11125 GCA_032361705.1 Panulirus versicolor | reverse complement strand
TATATATATATATATATACTGTGTTGTGGACATATGAAAAAAAATGATTTATCTGATCCCTTAAAAGATCCAATTCGCATATGTATGTAGTTGAATGTCGTTTTGAGTTAGGTAAGATCAGCTGAATACAGTAATTGAAATGACGACGGTTTTGCTCGTCACACAGTTATGGGGTGACGCTCAGCATGACCAGGGCTCCCAGCTGCACCACAGTAACCACTTTCAGGCAGGTGCTGGCCTAGCTGTTAAGACCGCCTCCAGGCAGTTGTTAGCGCAGCACGCACAAAAAGAATACTGCAGGGTTTCAGCATCACAGAACACACTCTGTGGAATTAATGACCTCATTGGGACCTGTCAACCTTGCCACATCTAACATCCCTCTACGTCAGGGGAGACTCATGATACCAGATTACTACAAGATTTTAAGGATACCCGAACCTGCCTACCACATTGGAGATTGATACTTACATAGGCTACGCTTAGACACAGTGACGGACATTATTGACAGAGGCCTGACTCTGATAAAACATTATGGTGCACGGGCCCATATAAGTAGTAAGGACGCGTATGGTTTTAGAATAGTCTTGAACACCTGAGTATATTCATTATTTTTCGATCGGGGATTATAACTTTACGTTAACGGCCTTTATTCACCAGCAACACAAACGTGGAACACTGGTTTTCTAGAGGGTCTGAGGGCATTGCGAGTGAAGCTCGTCATCAGTTGTTACAAGTGTGGGAAAAGATTAAGATCTTTTAGTACTTCATGAACCAAACATATGAAGGTCTTTAATACGAGAGAAAAATCAGACCAACCAAGTCGGACCATGCGACACAGGTTGAGGCTTTTATCAGACACGCACGTAAGCATCGCAAAAAAAAAAGAAAGAAAAAACTTTGAATTTGATTTGATATTAGAAATGGACTCGGACAAGGGAAAGTATCATGAATAATTGCTTGTGATTCGATCCACAACAAGGCAAGAGAATAAAATGATGCATAAATCCCATAAAGCCACATATCTGGGGATATTGTTTGAAATTGTTAAAAGGATGAGAGTTCAACGCTGTTGGAGGAGAGGAAATAAGGTTTGAAATCAAACCAAATATTATGAAGAATGCCATCTAAGACAGGAAATTAAGGGTTTTAAAAATACGGTCAAAGAGCGTGGTGACAGCTTTGAACCAGTTGAGGAGAAAGAATATAACCAGAGGAAAGAGAGTGCAATAAATAAACAGCGAAGATGGTCATGGCTGCAGAAACGATCAATATAATATTGAGTAGGGAAGACGAACGGGGCCAATTTTTGGTACTGTCGAATAGAATCACACCGTAAAGATTGATTCGGTGGAACAGAGGGGAAAGAAAGACGCAGGTCATGGAGATTGATGTAGCTGAACATTAGAGTTAGGGTAAAAGGAAATTAAGGGAAGCTTTGGAATGATATACATTTTTGGAGAATGATGAGTCATCATAGAAATTCATGCCAAGGTTGGTCAAAGGCTGAGGAAAGTGTAGAGTAAGTAGATCTATTGATTGTCATTTATGAGGGAAATTTTAAAAGTCAGAGACACGGAGGTTGATCATTCAGCACTGAAGAATTTAGCAAAGAAATGGGTTACATCAAGAGTAGAAAGGTCGGTAAAGTAGGAGGTTGATAGACGTAAATCACAGGTAACTTTGGGTTTGAAATATCATACGCTAGATAAAGAAGAACGAAGAAAAATGGAATACTCAGACAAAATATCATTGGAGGCTATGTAACCGTAGGAAAGAGGTGCATGGTGGCGTTGATACCATATAATCTTTCATAGGATTTTAAAGGAAAAACACAAATGTACAATGATAACTGAAGAACAATCAGGATTGTATATGAAGCAGTAAAACATGCACTTCACACTGATGGTAAAGTGTTGTTAATGGGGAAGTGAGTTCTGCACAGACATGAAGACAAACTTTTACAATATTTACATGAAAATTTCCAGCACCATCGTATCAGTGAACACTAAATCTTGTCCTCACACATATACAAGATATGTGATACATCAACGGAAGAATTGGTTTTGTAAAGCTCAAGTTTAACTATGTGGTAAATGATGTTAATAAAACAGAGGTGACACATGACATTGAGGGGATTTAATCGTAAAAAAAAAAAAAAACTATATAAACCTCAATGATTTCTATGTTAACAATGAGAAATGGAGTTCAGTAGCCAGGATCCAGGGTATTGTGGTGGAAGGTTCCGTGGAATTTACAGAGCAGGAATAGGTACATGGTTGCCTCTAGCCTCAAATACAGAGGGACTTAAAAAAAAGAGTGTGAGTGGTTTAATAATGTCCAAAAAAGAATTAACTCGACGCACTAGCCAGCCAACATTTGTAGTGTATAAAAGACTCTGGGCTACCATACAGCATTCCCCACATACAATACTTGCTTCACAATCCTTCTTATTCTCTGCTGCCATGTATACATTGTATTTGGCATAGTTGCTATGACATTAAAGTATCATCTTTCTACTTTGCTTTCAAATATTTTGCTTAATTATTGTTTGTAGAGAGTACAATTATTTTTGTTTGATGCACACAGTACTTACAAGATTTTGCCAAAAGGCAGAATGGTTAGTGTCCAGTGTTCTCTGCTGGAAAAAGTAGGTTTACAAAGAACAAAGACTTGTCAGTTATGGAATGTCAAAAGGTGTTGGAGATGTAGAGATTGGATATCTGTTAGCTTTAATGCCTTCGACACATGTGTAGGTACAGGAGAGAGAAAAGACAACAGACTGGATCAAAAAAGTAAAACAGCCAATTAAGGGTTGGCTCACCTTACAGACGTCACTATTCGGGAGTACAGAATCTTGGGATTAGTTTAGTCGTCATTTCGATGTCTAACTTGTTTTCTTACCCAATTATATATTTTAAAAAAATTGAGGACCTAATTTCTTAAGGGAAAAGGAGTACTGGGGGAAGGTACAGACACACGGATATCATAACTTCCTACACAGACAAAGAGTATGAAGCTACTAGAAAATTAGCCAGTACTGGACCAGGAACGGGAAGAAACATAAGGCTGGGGTACGTACCGTGGTGCTGCTACAGAAAGGTGAGGTGGTCTCCTCCCTAATTGAAAATTCAGGTGGGCTGAGGTGTATCCGAGGTCCTATGGTGCTGCTGTTACTAGTGATGCTGTCCCATAGAGCACCTGCAGGCAGAAGGGCATGCTGTAGCTGTATGGTACTGCTGCTGAAGGAGTCCCTCCCGTTAGTGGCTGGAGATCATAACCCAAGAGCTGAGGTGTAAACACTCCAGAGGTATTATCAAGCCAGATGTGTGCTGTTTTATGGTCAACGGACTGCGTACGATACTTCCCATGTTTCGCTACACTACTTGGAGGTACATACGTACGGTCGTACCCTCTCATTCATGGAAGGTCGGGACTTATCATCCTCCCAACCCCAAACTAGGCTTTCGGACCCGAAATAATTTAAGTTAAATCGGATTCAGGGACCTCGGATACTGTCGGACAATGGGGCATTGCTAATCTCTCATTGATACGCCTTTAACAAGCTGAGATTCCACAATTCCACTGATGACGAAATATTCTCATCTAGAGAAACTGTAGATCGTGGATTGGGTGTTTGTGTTGGATATATGGCCAGCATCCTCAACGAGGTCGTCAAACTTAGCATTTATATCACTGTTCATCGTAAACACTCCTTGCATTTTGTCCACAAACATACAATCTCTCCTTGTCACACGTAATAAAACTTAACTTTACATATATCAATTTTCGTAACTCTAGATGTTCCTTAACGCAAAATGGTAGGAACAATAGATGAAAGTTGTAAGTTCGAATGTTAGGCAGAAGCATTAAGTATATATGTAGTAGGGAGGAATATCATGTGGGAGCATTAGAAAATAGTAAGATGGAACATTTGGTAAACACAGCAGGTAGAAGTTGTCGGCAGGAATTTAGGTTGGAGCCTCTGGAAACATTGCTCTAGAGTTGCCTTCTGGAGGTGGCATGTTAAGGCTGAGGTTCTAAAGGTTAAGAGGCGGCACTGGAGTTCACTTGTTATGATGACTTTTACCATGGCCATTCCTTTGAGGGAAATCCTTGAAGGAACGGGGCTTCAGAGGTATAGCACAACCTACACCACCTTTCCAGTTTGGTTCACAAAAGGACAACAAAAATGAATAAGAAAATGACCTGACCCAACTAAAGTTGACAGAAGGGTGAAAAGCGTGCACAGGATAAGAGTGAACTGGAGTGACGGTATTCAGGGGCAAAACTAGGGCATATGAAACATCTTACAAGTATCAAAGAAAATCCACTGAAAATTGGTATTGAATGAAGAGCCTATTCGTTCAAACAAAAGTACTGACAGAAGAAACATGAAGAAAATGAAAATCAAGACTACCTACGTTGCGCCTGCATGAACTATGGTTGTAAATCCCAACAATGACCTCGTTGCATGTTCTCAGGAATGGGAAGGAATTTGTTTGGTATATCCATCTAGGTACGTGAAACGGTGGGGAGATTCAGAATTGAGCAGAGGCAAAGCTTTATGCAGTTAGATGTCTTGTACTGTTGAAAGTGGGAAGGTTACGAACGTCTTCATGGCAATGTTGGTCTAAGTTGGAGAGGGGAGGGTAGATATGCTTGTGCAGTGGCAATTTACTGTTTGATGCAGCAGTTTGTTGCACCGGCGCGACCTATAACTATAATACAGAAGGTTAATGGAAGGATAAATGGAACATGTAGGACCCTGTGTAAGATAAGCATGGAAAATTGGTAAAAGGATAGATGATAAGCAACCACGTCAGCGGGAACGTCAAGATGTGAAGGCTTCAGGTGGTCAGCGAAATAATCTTGGCCGTATGTGACACGTGTGTGTGGTCTTAGAATCATCTTGATCATCTGAAGGTTTTCACGATTTTTTTGTTGGTAATTATAACTTGACTATAACGTTATGGCCTTTAATGACTTTAGCAGTCGATGGGCCTAAGCCCAAATAGATAAATTAACAAAAAAAAAAAAAAAATTGGCTTGCAGATTCCAAGGGACCTACATCGGTGTGAAGAGGTGTCAAGGTTAGCAAGTACAGCATTTAACTTCTCGTAAGGGAAGGGGCCTGGCAAAGCTGCTGGCAGTGCTGGAGAAAGGTACTATAATGGAGCTGTATGTCTGCTCTTCTACTGAGGAACTGCATCTTCCATCTTGCTGTATAAGAATGTAGGACGAGATGGAGTCTGCCAACCTTAGCTTCAGGATTCTGGTGTGGCATGATTGCAGGCCTGAGTTGCTGGTGATACCTTTCAGTCACATAAACGTAGGATGCTGAATGGCAGGTTGTAAAGTAGACACTTAGCACTAAGGAATTGTAGTAAGTCCTTTCAAATGGTTAACACAAATATGTTACCTTGGTTTGTGAGTATTAGGAAGTACACAGAACCCAGAGATCCAGGTAAGGAGAAAGGCACTGGTGATTTATTTAACAGGCATAAATAGTACCGGTACAGCTTCAGACCACATGGAAAAACGTACAATGTATGACAGGAAATAGCAATTACCATGCTTCAGGGGAAGGGCTCTAAACATATTCATGTGCACCTAACAAACCTGCAGGAATGAAAGGGGAAACCATTTACTTACCTCATCTTTATCATATGTACAAAGTATATAGAACATGTCTTCACAGGAGATTGGAACCCACTTGAATATATAATACATGCTATGACTTTTAAGTAATGAATTTATAATTTCTTTTAAATATTTTTGAACATTTGATTTTCAATGAATATCATTGCTAAAGATGCTTATCTATTATTCATCAAAGTATTGCACAAAAGTTCCAAAATTTTCCTCAAGATTGAAAATAAATTTTCTTTTACAGTTGTCAAGGGTGTTATTATTAGAATCTTTATAACCTTTCTAGTATCAGACAATCTAACTATCCATATCAATGATGCCTCTTCCCTTCAAGAACTCCCTCAAAAAGGGTAGCCACAGCAAGTTTCCATGTCTGGTGAACTATTAGTGCTGTTTCTATGCCTTTAGTGCCTCATTCTTAACAGTCCACTGGCAGTGGGCAGCTCTAGCACAGTGTATCCAGAGACTCCTGCCTCATGTACCAACCTACAACTTCTACCCAATGCTCCTGCTTAATGTTCCTCCCTACTTATGCCTAATGTTTCTACAGTGCTCCTGCATAATGTTCCTTTCTACTTTTGTCTATTGCTCTATTATTCTTTCAAAAGGCAGGGCTAGTGCATAGTGCTCACTACAAAAAATTCTGTTGTTAAGAAGAATGACTAAGAGTTATTTGTGACATGGAGAGACTATATGTTTGTGGAGAGAATGCCAGCAGTCCACATATGGGGGAGGCACAAAGAAAAAGACATCTGCATGGGTCAGAGGAGTGCAACTTGACAACCACCGAGATGTGGCCTCACTACACAGCCATCACCAACGCTCCCAATACTCAGGCTGATCTTACTGGTGACATACCTCCCTGGTAGGTGGCTGCCTTCCAACTACTACCTACCAGTCAAGGGAATTTTAACAGTAAATAGTTAGTATTCATAACTTAAGTTCACGAGATTTTCTGTGTAGTGTTGAAGACACTTAGTTCAGTTTGGCATATGACAAAATTGACAGCCTAGTAATTGTGCGAGATAAAACAAAGCAGTTAGATTAGACTACTGGTGCATTAGGGGGAACATGTGCTTTCCTTTTAGGGACATTGGAGTCAAACATATAAACAAAAGGTATGAAAGAGTTTATCAAGCTTTAATTACACGTCATGTCACTTAATTTGGACAGCAACAGAATGGCTATCCTACAAGTTGGGACTCGAGTTGCTTCAAACTTTGTTTCAGATTTGGTTCAAGTCATCCCTCACCAGGATTACATATGTATAACCATGTTAACATAATGATGTTTAATGCCTTTGTTAAAGTTCTTGTGCAGTGCAATGTAAGGTGATAAAATTCTTCTTTCTATACTTTTTCATCCAATTTTGAATTTATTTTTGCAACTAGAAATTATATATGCAAAGATTGTCATTTTTGTTTGTGAGACCTTTTATAAAAATATCTCTATCACAAATCAGTTCAGGGTTTTCCATACACATTTTTTCCCCTCCATTTAGTGTGAAAAGCATCACTATTTTTTTCTCAATATTTTTACAAAAACCTTGTTCTCTTTCACATGCATTTTAAAGAAATAAAAAAGTTATGATAAAATGCATATGAAAGGATTTCAGTCTCTTAAAAAAAACATATGGAATCGTAGAAGTGGAAGTAAATTATGAGGTGGGTGAGGGGAAAAGGTTCTAGGAGTGGTGAAGAATGAGTGGAAAGAGAGGTTGTTATTAGGGATGGTAAAAAAGGGTAGTAGTAGTAGTAGGTAGGTGGCCACAGACCAGGGAGGTACATTACTTGTACTATCCACATGGGTATTGGGAGGGTCAGTGATGGCTGTGGAGTGAGCCAGCACTTCATTCGTTGCCAGATTGCACTCCTTTGAACCAGGTAACTGTCCACAAACTGACCACAAACATACAATCTCTCCTTGTCACACATAACACTTAACTCATTCTTCCTAATTCCTAGATTTTTCTGAGGTGAGCGCTATGCACTAGCCCTGCCTTTTGGCAAAACGGTAGGAGCAATAAACAGAAGCAGTATGTAGGAACATTAAATAGGAGCATTAGGCAGTAGTAGTAGGTGTGGACATTAGCTGGGAGTATTGGGTAGAAGTAGTAGGTTGAAACATTTGGCAGACAATAGGTTTGATCAAGTATGTAATGAAAGGGCAAGACAGATATGTGGTAATAAAACTATTATGGTTGAGAGAGCTGAAGAGGATGTGTTGAAATGGTTTGGACATATGAAAAGTATGAGTGAGAAAAGGTTGGCAAAGATGATATATGTGTCAGAAGTGGAGGGAACAAGGCGAATGGGTAGACCAAACCTAGACATGGTCTGTTTTCTCTAAATGTAATACTTTCCAGAAAATCATTACCATTTGTAATGCATTTTCTAAAGCATTTTATCTCTACATGCTGTGTGGTCAATTCACATTGCAAAACCACATTCAATACAACCAATTGATAACACCCTTTTGGCCAAAAATGTTTCATTAACCATCCAAGATGGCTGTGTGATGTTGTAATCAATGGCCAGTCGCTGCTTTAGATCCCTCATCAGAAGATGGGGATTTCTACTTAAGAAAGAAGTAAAAGCAATAATGTAGGGTCCAAGCCATTCAAACCATACTACATTTAGGATGGGTGTATCCTATTACGAGCACCTGTTGCAAGAGGGTTAAATTTACAAAGTATATAGGAAGAGAGAAAGATAAAAGGAGAAAGAGAATTCCACAGCTCAGCTGGTCAGAGGAAGATGGAGGTTATCATAATGGTCAGTTCTCGAATGTCCAGTCTCCACACACAAATTTCACAATGCAGCAGCCATGGATCCAAGCCTAGGGGTAAAGGACATATACAGACAGCTCACAAGGGCCGTGGCCAAAATGATAACCTGTACAATAGAGAGTGTAGTAATATCATGGCGTCAGAAAGGGATGGATGAAGAAGGGTGCTGCTGGGAGAATGAATGAGATGGAAGACTTTTTATTCTACTCTCCTTGATAAAGAGATGGAGGAAAAAACCACCTCAAGTTTGTGAGAAGTACTACATTAGTGGGGTGAATAAAACCATTATAGAGATGAAATACCTGCTCATAAGAAAATTAATTAAGGCACCTGCACAACACCAACTTTTGGAAAGTAGAATTTGATATTGATTATAGGAAATTCCTTGGTGGACAGAACATGGTTGTGCCCATCACTTTTATGTTACTGTAAGGTTTTTCTTTGCTGGGGTTATTTTACAAAATCATTATTGTACATGTGAGGTATCTAGGATCATACAGTGTAAATGTATTCACTTATATCTTGTTCACAAATAATCAAAACATATTCAGCCCTCAGTTCTTGTTGCCTACCATGCTTTTTTTGATAATTTTGCTTTAGGATTAGCTTAATGTTCCTGTAAGATTTTTCAACTAAAGCAATCTTTCTTAAATAAAAGGAACTGACAGCACAATGTATGTGAATATTTCCATAAACTCAGGACTGGCTGAGTCATATTTGGTGGCATCCTCTATTCTTCTAAGCAGTTTGTGTCTTTATCAATTATCAGTCACTTTCTTTCTCAGTTTATTTACTTAATGTTTTAATTAAAATTTCACAATAATCCTTTCCATTCTGAGAATATGGAACTAAACCACCTACAAAGCATCCAATTACCAATATGAAAAAATAAGGAAAGAAAACCTACACTTTCACAGCCAATAGCCCACCTACAATTTTGCCATTCTGCAAGGTTGTGGCTGGGAATTCCTATTCCTGAAAATTGTTTTACAAAAAATGTACATATACCTTTGATCTGTTGAATGTAAATGGGAACAGTCAAGATGTGGAAATAATATCAAATAAATCAAATACACAAGTAATTCAGTGAAACTAATACTGTAGATAAGAACATGAAACAAAAGGAACAGAATTACAAAGATTACAGCTAACATGGACTATTATTATATTTCTTGTTCCTCTTAATAAGACACAATTATTGTACAAATGAATGAGATTACAGAACATCTTTCTGTTAAACTCCACTCATGATGCTGTTACAAATTGAGAAATTTTTTTCATTTTCTTGTCCAAATATTTTAATTCTATTATTCCCCATCACAGTCTTAACGCTCAAGTTAAAATACCATTTATTCAGCGTACAGTACACATTCTATATTGTATTGAACAATCAGTGGTTTCTAAACAGTGTACGTCAAATTTGAGCCCTAAATCAAACATTTTGTTTTTTTCTTACTTTATACATGTGCACTGGTTTTAGAGTTTTAAGTGGTCTTTTGTAGAACCTAAAATTTTCAGTGTACTTTTACACGTATGTAAATGGTATCTATAATTATCAACTCAATTCCCATGCACATGGGGTAGGTCAAGTGCATACAGATATTACAGACATGCATCCTTTGTGTACTTCAATTTTGCACAACTGGGTCACTAACCTGTTACAAAGGATGGCACATGGTAGGAGTGCAAATCCCCTGGGACAGACCATACTTACTCTTTGGGAACATTATGAAGGTAGGAAAAAATATACTACTTTGTAAACAGTCTAAAAAAGAACATGGAAATCATTCATTTAAACTGTCACTGGTATCACAAGTAGTGTCAAGTTTGGCTTATATTTGGTGTAAGTATCAGCTGACTCAAATACCTGGGCTGTGCTACCTACCAGAGTATCTCTCATAAATGTGATGACATCACTTTTAATAAAGGATCTTAAAGGAAGGCTGTTTTCTTGCCAGACATGTGGACTTACACCTATAAACCCATAATGTTCAGTCTCTATTGTAGGAATAGGGTGAATTGGAAGGATGTGGTATACCGGGGTCAACGTTTTGTCAATGGACTGAACCAGGGCATGTGAAACATCTGGGGTAAACCATGGAAAGGTCTGTGAGGCCTAGATGTGGATAGCGAACTGTGGTTTCAGTGCATTACACATGACAGCTAGAGACTGAGTGTGAACGAAAGTGGACGTTTCTGTCTGTTTTCCTGGTGCTACCTTGCTAAAACAGGGGTAGCGATGCCGTTTCCTGTGGGGTGGGGTAGCACTGAGAATGGATGAAGGCAAGCAAGTATGAATATGTATGTATATGTGCTTGTATGGGTGTGTGTGTGTGTGTGTGTATATTTTTTTCATACTATTCACTATTTCCCGCGTTAGCGAGGTAGCGTTAAGAACAGAGGACTGATCCTTTGAGGGAATATCCTCTTGGCCCCCTTCTCTGTTCCTTCTTTTGGAAAATTAAAAACGAGAGGGGAGGATTTCCAGCCCGCCGCTCCCTTCCTTTTAGTCGCCTTCTATGACACACAGGGAATACATGGGAAGTATTCTTTCTCCCCTATCCCTAGGGATAATATATATATATTTATATTTATTTATTTATTTATTTTGCTTTGTTGCTGTCTCCCACGTTAGCGAGGTAGCGCAAGGAAACAGACAAAAGAATGGCCCAACCCACCCACATACAC
>JAUUDZ010026546.1:0-11126 GCA_032361705.1 Panulirus versicolor | reverse complement strand
GGCCCCAGTCGATCACACTCAGTCTCTAGCTGTCATGTATAATGCACCAAAACCATAGCTACCTATCCACATCCAAGCCCCACAGACCTTTCCATAGTTTATCTCAGATGTTTTACAAGCCTTGGTTCAGTCCATTGATGGCATGTCGACCCCAGTATACCACATCGTTCCAATTCACTCCAATGCATGCATACCTTTCACCTTCCAGCATGTTCATGCCCCAATTGCTCAAAATCTTTTTCACTCCATCTTTGCACCTCCAAATTTGGTCTTCCACTTCTCCTTGTTCCCTCCACCTCTGACACATATATCCTCTTTGTCCACCTTTCCTCACTCATTCTCTCCAAATGTCCAAACCATTACAATACACCCTCTTCTGCTCTTTCAACCACACTGTTATTATTACCACACATCTCTCTTGTCCTTTCATTACTCACTCGATCAAACCATCTCACACGACATATTGTCTTTAAACATTTCTTTTCCAACACATCTATCCTCCTCTGCACAACCCCATCTATAGCCCATGACTTGCAACCATATGATATTGTTGGAACTACTATTCCCTCTAACATACCCATTTTTGTTCTCTCAGATAATATTTTCTCTTTCCACACATTCTCCAGTGCTCCCAGAACTTTCACCCCTTCCCCCAACCTCTGACTCGCTTCCACTTTCATGGTTCCACTCTCTGCCAAGTTCACTCCCTAGATATCTAAAACACTTCACTTCCTCCAGTTTTTCTCTATTCAAAGTTACATCCCAACTAATTTGCTGAACATAATAACCTTGCTTTTATTCACATTTACTCTCTTGCCTTTCATACACTTTCCCAAATTCAGTCACTAACTTCTGCAGTTTCTCACTTGACTCAGCCACCAGTGCTGTATCATTGGCAAACAACAACTGACTCACTTCCCTGGCAATCACATCCCCAACGGACTGCATACTCACCTCTCTTTCCAAAACTCTTGCATTTACCTCCCTAACAACCCAATCCAAAAACAAATTAAACAACCATGGTGACACCACACACCCCTTATGCAGACCGACCTTCACTGGGAACCAGTTACTCTCCTCTCTTCCTACTCGTACATATGTTTTACACCCTTGATGAAAACTTCTCTGCTTCTATCAGCATACTCCCACACCACATATACTTAATACCTTCCACAAAGCATCTCTATCAACACTATCATATGACTTCTCCAGATCAAAAAAACTGATACAAATCCATCTCTTTTTCTAAGTATTTGTAACACAAGTTTTTCAAAGCAAACACCTGATCCACACATCCTCTACCACCTCTGAAACCACGCTGCTCCTCCCCATCTGATAATCTGTACATGCCTTCACCCTCTCAATCAATAACCTCCCATACAACATTTAAGGTATACTCAACAAACTTACGCCTCAGTAGTTTAAGCACGCCTTTATCCTATGTGCCTTTGTACAGTAGCAAAATAGATACATTCCACCAATCCTCAGGCACTTCACCATGATCCATACTTATATTGAATATCCTTACCAACCAATCAACAACACAGGCACTCCCTTTCTTAATAAATACAACTGCAATACCATCCACTCCTGCTGCCTTGCCACAAAGCCTTCACCACCTCATCCCTCTTCCCCAAACTTCTCTCCCTGACTCTCTCATTTCGCACACCACACCGACACTCTATCATCACTTTTAACAGTCCTTCATAATACTCGCTCCATCCCCTCCTCACTCCATCACTACCCGTTATCACTTCCCCCTTGCCCCCACCGCTGATGTTCCCATTTGTTTCCTTGTCTTTTGCTCATTATTTAACTCCTTCCAAAACATCTTTTTATTCTTCCTAGAGTTTAATGATACTCTCTCACCCCCTACTCTCATTTCCCCTTTTTCAACCCTTGCACATTTCTGTTGCCCTCCTGCTTTCTCTTATACATATCCTAGTCATTTCACTCCTTCCTTACAAGTAACTCCTCTCTTTTCTCTTTCACAAACAACTTTACTCCTCCTTCCCTACCACTCACTACTCTTTCTAATCAGCCCACCTCCCACCTTTCTCATGCTATATGTGTCTCTTGCACATGACCTCACTGCTTCCCTAAATACCTCCCATTCCTCACCCACTCCCCTCACTTCATTTGTTCTCACCTTTCTCCTTTCCAAGCTCACTCTCATCACTCTCTTCTCCCTGACTTTCTCTCCTCATTTTGAAAACCTGTACAGATCTTCACCATGGCCTCCACAAGATATCAATCAGACATCCTGCCAGCTGCCCCTTTGACTATCTCTCCTCCTCACATATTTACTTTTGTATATCTCTCTTCTTAAACCAGGTTTTCCCAATCACCTGTAATTTTTCAGCAAACAACTCCACAAACTCTTCACCATTGCCATTCACAACACTGAATACCCCATGCGCACTAATTATACCCTCAACTGCAACATTACTCACCTTCGCATTCAAATCATCCATCACAAATAACTGGTCTAGTGCATCAAAACTTCTAACACACTCATTCACCTGCTCCTAAAACACTTGCTTCTCATGATTTTTCTTCTCGTTGCCAGGTGCATCAGCACCAGTAATCACCCACCTCATGCCTTCCACTTTCAGTTTTACCTACATCAGTCTAGAATTTACTTCCTTACACTCTATCACAAACTCCCACAACTCCTGCTTTAGGAGCAGTGCTACTCATTCCTTACCTCTTTCCCTCTCACCAACCCCTGACTTTACTCGCAAGATGTTTCCAGACCATTCTTCCCCTTTACCCTTGAGCTTCGTTTCACTCAGAGCCAGAACATCCAGGTTTCTTTCCTCAAATGTACTACCTATCTCTCCTTTCTTCTCATCTTAGTTACATCAACACATTGAGACATCCCAATCTGAGCCTTCGAGGAGGATGAGCACACCTTGCTTCACTCCTGTTTCTTCTCTTAGAAATTGAAATGCAAGAAGAGGAGGGTTTCCAGCTCCCTGCCTCTGCCCTTTAGTCACCTCTACGACACTCAGGAATTTTTATTATTATCATTGTGCTTGACTGCCATTTTCCACGTCAGCAAGGTAGCGCCAGGAAACAAAGAATGACCCATCCACTCATATACACATATAGATGTGATGATCACACTAGTTCATGATGATAGAATGAAGGTGAAATCTCACTTCAGTAGGAGTTCATACAATTTTATTCAAGATAATTTTTCTATACATACATGTGGCATAACATGTTTTGGTGAGAAAATCTATCTCATTAGATGCCAATACTTAACAGTTATTTAAATCCCTATCTCATCAGATGCCAATACTTAACAGTTATTTAAATCCCATCATCACACTTGAGTAAAATAAATTACAACTTTTGCCTCAGGAGTTGCTTTTTGCACATTCACATGCATAATGATTTTTTTTATTCTCGATTGCTGTATCCCACATCAGCGAGGTAGTGCCAGAAGAGACGAAGAAAGGACCATCCACTCATACACACACACATAGACAAAAACGCACATACACGTACATATATACATACATATATCAACATATACATACACATACATATATACACGCCTTCATTCCCAGCACCACCCCACCCCACAGGAAACAGCATCGCCACCCCCTGCATCAGCGAGGTAGTGCCAGGAAACAGATGAAAAAAAGCACATCAATTCACACTCAGTCTCTAGCTGTCACATGCAATACATCAAAACCACAGCTTTCCGTCCACATCCAGGCCCCACAGATCCCTCCATAGTTTACCCCAGATGCCTCACATGCCCTGGTTTAGTCCACTAACAGCACATCAACCCCAGTACACCACATCAATCCAGTTCACTATATTCCGTGCATGCCCCTCATCCTCTTGCACGTTCAGGCCCTGATCTTTCAAAATCTTTTTCACTCCATCCTTCCACCTCCAATAAATTTAATATAAGATACTTGCAAAATGATTATACACAGCATCATTAAATATATACAATTTCTGTTTGCACTTTATGAAACTATTGAGAAACTAGTAAATGGCATTGCTAGAAAATATCATTTCTCATTTTATACAAGATTCTTGAATGTAACCTAGTAATTTATTGTAATATGAAGGGTATCTAAAATGGTGAATAAAAAGAAATATTCTCTGAGATGATATTGCATAAATGTCAGAGGCCCATGGCAATACATTTTCTGCTATCTTATTTGGTGGTGAAAGTTTCACTTCTCCTGGCTGTATTTTTAATGAACGTATTGCAAATGGATGGACACCCATAAATATTGCTAGATATTTGTCCTCCAAGTCACTATAATAAATACGAAGTGGATACCATTTGATAACTTTAAAAAGTGCAAAACATATTAAAGAATTAATAATTATGAATATACCTGATTCTACAGGAAATGCTAAAACTATTTCAAGGTAAGACGGTGGGGCACCTAAAGCAAACATACATACATTTGCAGTGATGGCTGCAGAAAGAATATTCAACATTCCCATTCCTAACTGTACATAGCGAACACCATCATGAACATTGTAAATCAATTCATAATGCGAATCAACTTTATCAGCCTCTTGAAATTGCTGTGCAGTTTTACGTTTTCTACGAAATACAGAAAAGAAAGTTTGGCTTTGAATTTTGCTTGGAACATATTGAAAAGAGCAAGGCATCAGTAATGTTTGTCCTTGCCACTTGCCTCTTGCTTGGCAAGGCTTAAATTTGCTCTGTCCTAGTGCTGTAGTGGAATAAAACAATTGACCTTCAAAACCTTTGTTTCCAAGGGTTTGTGGAATTTTTTGTCCTATGTATGACAAACTTAGGCATCTTAATTTTCTGGTGAGCAACAGTGGGAGTGTTTTCTTGATCTTGATAAAATTTGTCATAATTAGACACCTGAAATGTTGAAAGAAGGATATTAAGATTTATAACTATAATCTCAAGGTGAATCAAACTAACACTGAATCTGTGACATAGAAAAATGAAATATCTAACATCATTTATTAATAAAAACTTCAGTATCATTGTATTATTATTGATGTAAAGCAATGAAGAGATTATACAGTGGCCTGTAAAACTTGTAATGTCTTTAGCTTTAAATGATTATACATCAACTTTAAGAGAATTCATAGAAAATATTGAAGAACTTGGGCCTGCACTAGAATGCATCTGAAGTGTGTGGCAACATGGAAAAAATACTTGTATGCTATATGTTTGGATGGAGGTTATGATTGTTCTGCTTCCTGAAAGTAAAAGGAGGAAAAAATAAGTAAAATCTACACAATGTGCCATCTTATGACAGCTTCAGAGATTTATAATAGGACTGAGACTACTGGAAAAAGATTACTGAATTTTCGAGATGGAAGCAGAAGGAAGATGGAAAGACTATTTCGAAGAACTGATGAATGTGAGGGAAGGTAAGGCAGCAGTTGTTACATGTATGGGTATGAAGGATGAAAGGAAAAGGATGCAGGGGCCTGTAGCAAGAAGGGAGGTATACAGAGCAATAATGAGGGTGAAGTAAGGAATGGCACTTGGAGTGGTTGAGATTACAAATGAAATGCTAAGTATGAAGGAGAAAATGTGATAGTGCATCCACTTGATATTTTCTTTGGCACGGAGAGAAAGTTGTGGCTGAGGATTGGATGAAAGCTATTATTGTTACTTTATTCAGAGGTGCTAAGGTTGTATATAGCAATTATAAGGGAATGTTTGGTAAGTATACCAGGAAAATGTGTATGCAAGAGTGTTATAGTGATGGAAGTGACTGAATGCAGAATAAGTGAGGAGCATGTAACCATATTTTAGGAAAGGTAGGGGATGTGTGAATCAGATTTTTTTTTTTTTTTTTTGTAAAAATCACTAGAAAAGTATCTAGCAAAAGGTAAGATGATGTATGCAGCTTTTATGGATCTGGAGAAAGCATATGACAGAGCAGAATGAAATGCTTTATGAGATGTGATATAGGTACACAGGGTAGGGGAACAACATTTTTTATGCTAAAGGCTCCAGTCATGGACAAAAGACCACAACAAGGTCAGATCTTAATCAAAATATTTTGAGAATTATGAAACAAAAAAGAAAAGACAACGGAAAGTATTTACGAATTATGGAGAAAGTGAAAAACCTGTCTTTTGAAATGTGCCACGTCATAGTTATTGGGAAAGGCATGAGGCAATAGAGTTCCAGAGCCTCAGCGTGTAGGAAAAAAATTGGTTAACGCAACAGCCTATCTTGAGTTGCCGATGGCCACACAGTAATCATGTGATGTAGCAGCTTGCCATGTATTGTGTTGTCTAGCTAGTGGTGTTGGCACATGCACAAGCAACCAGCTTTTGGGAGCAAAACTGTTAGATGGTGTGAAAGCCTTTTACAGGGTAGCAAATGTATGTGAAGGAGTGGATGGAGAGTTGAGCAAAAGTTCAGTAAACATTTGGGTGTGAGACAGGGCTGTGTTTTGTCACTGTAGCTTCTAAACATATATATATATATGGATAGAGTGATAAAGAGGTGAAAGCAAAATTGGGAAATGGGGTGCAGACAAAATGTGGTGGTAAGGCATGGTGGCTTGTGATAAGCCTGTTTGCAGATGATACTGTGTTGTTTGCCGAGATTGAAAATGAGTTGCAGAAGGTTGTCATTGTGCTTTATGATGTATGTAAACTTGACCTATTGAAGGTAAATGCATTTTAAAGTAATGTGTTCGAAAGGAAACAGAGTGAAAGTATCATAGATAGGGGGTAGAAAGACTGGAAGAGATTAAAGAACTAAAGTATTTAGTAGCTATCTTGGGTAAGTTCAGTGATATGGAGGGAGAGATAAGGGAGCGAGCACGAGCAGTACAGGGTAGAAGAGGCACTGGGTCCCTCAATACAATAATGTAAGGTATAGGTGTAAGTATGGAAGTGAAGAAAAGATTCAGAGATAGCATAGTCCTCCTGAACCTGATCTATGCAGCCAAAACATGGACATGGAATGAGTCATAGAGGTCAAAAACTGTGGAAATGAGTTATTTGAGAGAAGCACATAGTACGACAACATGGAATGAAGAGAGAAATGATGGGATGTAAGAGAGATGGGGTATGGCAGGGAATGAATTGTGGAGTGGTAGACTGGGTGAAACATGGTACTTTAATGTGGTTTAAGCATGTGGAAAAAATGCAAGATGGGGAGTTTACAAGGAGAGTGTTAAAGGGGTTGGTGAGGGGAAGACCTCCTGTGACATTGGGAAAGAGAGGAATAGTGATTTTCATTGTTTTATAAATATCTTTGAAACTGTTACGTGAAATAATTTTTTTTATAGATCTTGAAAACTGAGATTCACAGGATTTGAAAAGAAGCTTAACTGAGGAGTTAAGGAGTTAAAGACCAACAAAAAAAAGTTCTGTAAAGCCATCAAAGCCATATAGTTATCAGCAAAAAAAAAGGCAAACCATGCCAAGAAGAGCATCATGACAAAATTAGTAAAAAACATTTCCTGATATCTGTCTTTTAATATTGATTAACTTGTTAGTATTTGGGTTACGAAGGACAGAAAATCTGGGGTCAAATAACTAGCAGTCTATTTGTTCGTAATATCCGTTATTTCTTACGACAAATAATGTTTGTAGTGTTAGTGGTTATGGTATGACAGTTTCATGTTTATATACTGAGCATGAGTGTTTTAAATAATTCATGCTGACATTTGATCCTACAACATGATTAAGAGCCTCTTCCTTGAGGGAATAGAAAAGATATGACTTTCAAGTTACTTATATAAATTTTTTTCCCCAATGATGTTAAAATCCATAAATTTATGAAAAATGACATCATTTTTAGATGTCTTTTCCATCTTCTCTCTATGAGTGAACTTTGTGAGGGGTGTGACTGTACCAGTTTAGAACTGTGGGTACTTTTCTTTACCATGAGGCCTTAATTTCTTAAGTGTTAGAACACAGTTTGATTAATTGCCACTAAATGCCGTGTCACATCTCCCTTTAAACAGGAAGACATTTCACTTTTGTTGTGGTATGTACTGTGATGTTTGCAAGGAAATCCCAATATGGATGCTCCAAGCAATATTTGGTCAGCTACCTTGCTGAACCTTTCTTTAAATGGTATTTTTTCCACCAGGACTGCTTTCACCAGTTATTCCTACACTTTGAAATAGCTTGTAGTCTTTTTGTACATTGATTTACAAATCAAATAAACCTCTAAAGAGTCCAAACAAAGTTCCATGTAACTGATGAAGCCATCAGTAGGTAGCAGCTGGTAGGCAGCCAACGATCAGAGAGGTATGTTACCAGTACTACCAGCATTGGTATTGGGAAGGTTAGTGATGGTTGTGTCCGTGAGCCAGCACTTAAGTTAATGTTAAGTGCACTACTCTGACCCAGGTAGCTGTCTTTTCTGTCCACAAATATACATTCTCTCCTTATCATAAATAACACTTGACAAAGTTTAACTCACACAGCTCATTCTTCTTAACTCTAGATTTTCTTGCCATAAGCACGATGCACTACTGCTGCCTTTTGGCAAAATAGTTGGAAAACTAGATAGAAGTGGTAGGTAGGAACATTTAGGCAGGAACATTAGGTAGAGTTAATGGGTAGGAACAGTAGGTAGTAGCATTAGGTAAAGATTGCCATCAGCAACATTAGGCAGGAGCCTCTCCAAATACTGCACTGAAATTCACTCATTATGGAGACTTTGTTACCATGGCCAACCCTTTGAGTGAGTTTCAGGTGAAAACAGGCATCACAGATATAGACAGAGAGATAGACAAGTAGATTGAAAGATGAAGCCATCTGAAAATGACTTCGGGATGCTGTAGGTGTTCCTTTTTTTCTGTCCGATAAATTTTGATGAGAGTGGTAACAGTGGATTCCCCACGACTTTCCTATCGTATGAAAATTTAAAACTGGCTGAGTAGGAGATACTACATCTAAAATCCCTAATTATATATGAACTCTTCAGTGTAAGGATTCCATTGAGACTACTTTTATCAAAATCCAAAATGTGCATCTATGAATGATTACGTTACCAATTATATTGCTCTAGAATTTGTACTGCATTTTCTTTGATTAATTTTGGAGACAGAATGGAATAGCATATTCAAAGTGTGATCTGACAAGGGCAGTTACTGAGCTATTAAATGGCACTTTTATATATAAATAATTAGATCTGAAGTTCTTGTTGGTTCTGAAGTTGTTGAGGGTTGTGTACAAGACATATTTCAAACATACTTGCACAGTCCCAATATTGGAAAGTTCTTGTAACCAAACGGTCAGATTTACTACTCTGCTATCCCAGTATGTCTAATGATGAGTGGGTAACAAAATAATGTTTGATGGTTACATTTGTTGACTCTGTTAGATGAAACTAAGTCAGGGTTGGTTTAAATTTATATATTTCGTCGGTAGTGGTTATTTTGATGGTTAGTTGGCACCACCGGGGTAAATGTTGTTTTGGTTGCTATTTTCTTTCTGAAAGTTTATTTTTTCTTGTGCCACATCTTGATTATGATTAGGTAAGCTGGATTTACATTAAGGTAGAGTAGAATCAGGGATTATATAAAGTTAATTTGATGTGATTTTTTTTCAACCCAACGTTTTTCCTAGACTTCAAAATAGGTATGAGCTCTCCCACCACCCCGGTGGATGCAGTACAATCAAATTTAACTTTTTCATTATTAAAACCAATATTTGTAAGAACCTCAATATCTGCAAAACGTTTAAGTCGATATATCTAGTAATAAAATGAAAAGCAAGATAGACGTCATTAAACATTTCAACATATTGGTACCTAAAAATCGATGAAATCACCACTGCATATATTTTGGCCATTTTCCCTCAACGTTATAGCCCTCCCCACTTTAGGTGAAACTCAATTTGTAATTAGGACTTGATTATCCAGCAACATAACAGTTGAAGTCTACATGAAATTTAGCAGGAAACTTAACATGTAAACAGTTACTTTTATAGTAAAAGAGTAGTGGATGAATGGAACAGAATGACTGAGGACATTGTTACTGTGGAGAACATACATAAGTATAAGAAGTTGTAAGATAGAAAATGTTCAAAAGATGGGGCCCCACGAGTGTAAAACTCCTTCCCCATCCAGTAGAAACAGGTTAAATTAATTTATACCACGTCAACCAACGTCAGGTATTAACCAATTACAACGCTGAACATGATGTATTTATAAACTAACTACCGTTAACGGTACAATTACTAGTGCGTATTCTATTCTCGATGACTGCAGCAGCTTATTCTAATTAGATATGTCATAAAGGTGTGTAAGGAGAGTAAACGATAATTGCATAGGATGATACTGCAAATTCTAAAACATGAGACTATAAATATGGCACATTTGTCAGGTGTTACAACTTGAAACGAAATCATCTTTAGTCATACTAACTGTTTATACTTTTCCCGTATTGGTGATAACGTATTTCAAGTTAATAGTTCGGTCACTGCATTTGTGTAAAGAAGTGTTGATGTTTTGAGATGAGGAGGTAAATTTAGAGATTCCTTCCTTCCTGCGTCGTCGGCAACTTAGCGGAAAAATTCCCTTCATGTAGCAAGCCATTGTTTTGATATTTCACTGCCAAATTAGAAATAATCTAGAAAAAGAGATAAAGAAGGAACTTGTATAGAACTTCAGTGCACTATGCATCTTCATAGTTATACTTTGAAGTGAAATATGCTAACTTCTATACTACGAGCATACTACATTAGGGGCCGCGCCATCCACCAACTTATCTCCAGATTAAAGTGGACACAGAGATAGACAGAGTTGAAAAGATATTCATTTAGAATGAACAAATTCAGTGCTTAATGTATCCTAAATCACACATTGATGATGCATTCCTTACATCTATGTACATCTTTGACACAATCGTTTAAAGGCAAAAGAAAATGTGCTAAATAGAAATACCACATCGAAACAAAAATTCAGCTTAATATGAACAAAAATATCTTGGTTATAGTCATAAGCGGAATTATGTCTACGGTTCCTCTGAACGGGATCTACTTCTGACTTCAAACGGGATCTGAGCTCAGATATACTCTAATTTTGAACTCTATTCATTGTACGATTATAAATTTAATTTGAAGAGGTCTTATCAACACTTTTTTCGTGTATATATATATATATATATATATAT
>JAUUDZ010026524.1:0-11126 GCA_032361705.1 Panulirus versicolor | reverse complement strand
TACTCGTATAACCCTGGTGAGTTCCCCCAGACACCTTTGTTATCAAATCCTCCCAAACACATACAAAGTATACATCCACACACGGTTATACACGGTTACAAAGAGACCTACATGATTAGTCCTGTTATGGACAATAGAACTACAAATAAATCGTTTCCTATGGCAAGTTAGTAGTAATTCACGAGTAGTTGTACTAGATCGTTACTCATGAGACGCTTGCGTAACTTAAATTTCTTCCGCATTTAATACCATCACCAGGAACACTACGATACCATTTAAAAGTAATTCATGTCAAGCGAACCGGGACTTGTTAAAGTACTCGTACAGTATATCAAATTATAAGAAAACTTATGTACCTTCATCCTCTCAAGCATAGGGTCAGATTGTATGGTAAACTAACTTTCCTATCGCAGGCAAATTACAACTTCGAGTGGGCAGTTGACGACGCAGAGAGCGGCAATTTCTACAATCAACGGGAGTCTCGCGATGGTGACAACACCGAGGGACGCTACGAGGTCGTACAACCCGACGGAGTTAAGAGGGTCGTCGTCTACACGTAAGTCCTCAACTGCTTCGACCTGTGACTCTGGATTTGGCTTTTTTTTTTTATCGTTTTAGCTTATGTTTGGTTCTGTACTGGAGACAAAAGAATTACCAAGGCAGCATGTCTGCATCTTGTTTCCCCATTTTCGTTTTTATGCATCTTACACACAATCCTCTTCTGTTGCCGACAAAAAAAAAAAAATACAGTAATAGATTTCTTTAGTCAAATTATGAGTCACATGTAACTCGCTCCTAATTTGTAATACTTTAACGATCAACCTCAATATATTTACCAGTAAACTGACACTTTAAGAAGAGAACCATGGGCATGATTGTTTTGTCATTCCAGAGTGGACGAGGATCAGGGTTTCCAGCCTGAAGTGACCTACGAGTAATGAAGAGGCTGTTCCCGCCACACGACAAAGGCAAAGGCTTCGATATTATATCGGATTTCGAGCTCTCTCTGCAAAGTGACCCATCGTATCTACCAGTCAAATTACGGACAGAAATACTTTTCCTTCGTCTAGATCACTCTCACGGATGATCTTTTTTTTTTTTTTTTGCAAGAACTCTTTCGTGTTCTCTCGTATCTGGTGTTCTGCAGATTGCTTCAACTTTTTATACAATAATGTCCTTTTTAATGTAGCTTTCTTGTAGCATGATGTAAATGTAGCTGTGATAAGAGTATCTTCGTATGTCCTTTGCGTCCACAACGTGGTCTCCAGACTGAAAAACAACACCCTGGGGCTTGTAGCAAGGTTCAGTGTAATCACCCTATCCTCTGGGCCGTGCCCGGAGGTTCTACACCCACAGCTTTCCTCTCATTCCCTGTGTGCGCTGCAATAATAAATTCGTAAATAACACTCCTGGTTTTATTTCTCTTACTAACATGTGGCTGTGGTTTTAACCAACTAGAAATCCGGAATTTAAATTTTTTGGTCCCAAATAAAACTAGATACCAAACTTGGAAAAAAAATACATATACATATCACTGCACAACTAAAGTTCTCCATGTGTTTGCAAGATCACCATGATCATCTAACAAGGACTGTCTCACCAACCAGACGAATAATACGTGTAGACATCACCTTACAAAAGACCAGCATACTGTATCTCAATAGCTCAGTATCAAGCTTGAACGAAGATTCTTTATACCTACAAGAATGGTCGAGCATCATAACAATAATGATAGAGGAATGGGTTCCACAATTAACACAAAGGAAGGTGTAGATCTACACTGTTGATTTATATTCTTTGTAAATTGAATGAAATACTCATATAATACAATTACGCTTCTTTCAGTGCTGTCTACATTAGTGAAAAAATATATGTATTCTTCTTGCCATAAAAGTACCTTCTACCTTTATAAGGTTCCTGCCGCACCCAGTAAGCTGGCTACGTCCACCGGTCAAAACAACAGGTCATACAGTGATTTGACATATGTCTCTATGGGCAGAATGCATGGTAATATATTAAGTGATCAGTGTCTGTATGGTGATTGCATCGTAGGCTTGAAGGGTATTGGGATATGTTCACAATGTTTGTAGTGTAGTGGTGATGGGTGATGTCCACAAAGAAAACAGCAGACTGACTTCTGTTTGCCTGGTAAGTGTGGTTACCAATGGGAGTTTACCTTGGTTTTTTTTTTTTTAAGACCACCTTAAAAAGTTGGTTGTCTAAGAGCTTGTCGGGTTAGTTCGATATGCATGTTTTGTCAGTATTACATTTGTTGGGGGTGTGGAGATCTGCGAGTGAAACTGAAATAACTTTTATTTCTGCTTAGGGGTTGGTGGTTAGGGTAATTTTATTGGGAAGGTCTGCTGATGTTGCACAGAACTGGGTGTAGAGTTTGTTGACATGGGGCTGTACTGGGAGGATCTTTATTTCATTGTGAAGGTGCTGCGTGTTTGTAGTCGCTTGGTAGCCCGTGATTGTTCTGAGTGCACTATTACTATTTCGGTTGGGAGCTGTTATATTTGCTTCTAAGAGGGTGGAAGACCAAGCAGTTATGGTATGGCAAATTGGAATGGATGACCTGTTTGTAGAGGATGTAGGATTACTTTTGTCCAAATCTGGTACGTTAAAGTTCTGAGGCCATTTAGTGACTGCGAGGTTGTCTGCATTAGAAAGGACATTTATGTTGAGGCGTGCCTGAAATAATGGGAGGCAGTGCAGTAAGACTGAAATGAGTTTGTTCCCTATCTCCTCTGTCTAGAACATGCAACAACTTTCAGGTCACTGCCTTCTATAAATGCACTGTGGTCAAGAGTGTGATGGCTTGCCCATCTATGCCTTCACAGACAGTGACCTCTTTTTCCATACACTCCTTAGTGCAATCGGGACTTGTGCCCCCTCAATCACCCTATAATTTGCTTCAGATCCCAGAGTCCCATCAGCTGTTATGTCCAATCCCATTCCTCATGTTCCCTTCAGTTAAACACACACTCAAAACTTAAACCAACCTGTCTCTCATCCCTGCTAAACCTAATAACCTTACTCTTATTCACATTAACTATCATCTTCCTCCTTTCACACACCCTCCCAAGCTCAGACACCAGCTTCAGCCATCAGGACCAAAACATCCATAAGCAAGAACCGACTTATCTACTAAGCCCCCTACCATCTGCATACTACAGATAAGCCCGTCTCAAAGACGGGCACTGATTTTCCTCACCACCAAGGCCATAAACAAATCACAGACATAGCGACATCACAACCTTTAAAACAAACCCATCTTCACCTGGAACCACTCTTCTTTCTACTACACCTCTTACCCTGCCATTTCTTAATCAGTCAACAAGCTCATGCCTTGTACTGTCCTCGAGCACTTCATTTCCAACACATCCACCATTTGTAAATTTTCATATAGGTTCCACATCTCTCATTCATATAGCACCATTGAGACTACTATGCCATAAAATCTTTATCTTTAACCTTGCAGACAATAATCCTTCTATCCATGCAATCCGCAATGCACCTGGAACCTTTACCCCCTCACCCAACCTAAGTTTCACTTCAGCTTACATTGTTCCATCTGTTACAGTGTCTAATCCCCAGTATCTAAAACACCCTAATTCCTCCATGGTTACTCCATTCAAACTGACCTCTCTCTTCCCTGCTAAACTTCATTACCTTTTCTTAATTCACAATAACTTGCAACTTTCTTCTTTCACACACACTTTCAAACTTAGACAGAACTACTGCAGTTTCTCACTTAATTCTGTTTCCAAATTCGTGTCATCAAAGAGCAAATAATTTGCCTTCCATACCCCTCACCCAACTTCAAATGACTGCAGATCCAACCCTCTCTCCAAAACCCTTGCATTTATCATCCCCACATCCCCATCCATTATAAGGTTAAACTGTCATGGTTACATCATGCACCCTTGATACATACCGAAATACACCTGGAAACACTTGCCCTCTTCTCTTCCTATTCGCACTCATGCCTTGTGTTCTAGATGAAAATTCTACTCTGCTTTTAGAGGTTTTTCTTCACAGACCATGTATTTCTTACACCTTCCACAATGCATTTGTACCAACCCAGTCATCTTTTCTCCTGATCTGTCATTCATAAATCCTTCTCTAAGTACTTCTCACACAGATTCTTCAAAGCAAACAAATAATTCACACATCCTCAACCATTCACCAGGAGCCACATCGTTTCTCTCCAACCTGACATTTATTGGACACCATATAATCTTAATAATTTTCCCATACAACTAAACAAGTATACTCACCAAACTTACACTTTTGTAATCTGAACATTCCCTTCTGTCCCCCTTGTCTTTATATAACGACACAGAACATTTGAAGTCATCTGGCATCACACCTTCAGCCATATATACAATGAAAATCCTGACTAATCATTCCAAAGCATCCTCCAATTTCTTAACAAGATTAGCAGAAATCCCATCTAATCCACTTGCTTTGCCAAACGTCAACTTATGCCAGGATTTCACCACCTACCATCTTTTCATCAATAATTTTCCACAAGTCTCTTGTTTCATGCAAATCTGCATCCCAGTCATCCTAAATCTGCCACCCTATCTTTAAAAATGTAATTTCAGAAAAGTATAATACCATTCACACCAAGAAAATGCAGCCCCTACTTATAGCATGTTTAATATCAGTAATCACTTTGCTTTAGCATTTTCCAGGAATGCAAAGAAATGTACTCTCCACATCCACTCCATAGCAGTTTCACTGCTTTGCTCACTATTCCATCCTCACCCCAAGCTTTTTCATTAGCTATGAGATTTATTGTTCTTTTATTTCTTCCTCCCTTTCATTTGTCTTCCTCTCCCATATATCTGTTCCTCTCTCTTTACTTCTACTCCAAACATAGCAAGATATATCTCTTTTACCGTTATTTCCAAAAAACTGTTTAAAATATACACAGCAAATAAATCAATCAATCTTTAAAATAATCATTTCATCTTACATTAACTTGCTCCTTTGTCACTAATATTTTCTCAGAATTGTCTAATACATTCTCACTCTTTACATATAGCTCTCCTCTACTTCTATTTAAGTTCTTCCAAAATAGTTTTTATAAATTTCATGAGTAGAAATATCTGTTAAAAACTTTATACAATACTCTTACAGTCACTGGTAACATGATTCACATTCACAAGGCTGTATTGAGGAGGCACTTGAGCAATTTTAGATATCTTTCAGCATGTCCTATGGCTTAATGTTCTGTACCCTGGTGACAAAACAAAATTCTAGTCACACAGTTTCTAGATTTCCTCCGTGTACTCTCTAAACAATGTCTAAACACTTCATAGCGAAAATCTTCCCAAAGCTGTGTTGAAATATATGAATGAAGTCCATGGGATCTAAGTTTAAGATTCCATCTGGTGTAAACTTTATTCCTGGAACATACAGTTACCATATGTAATCACCACTCTCACCTCTCCAGAACATGTAATGGTCATATTTCCTTTCACGAGTACCATTTTACTTACCAAAGAATGCAGTTTAACTTTTTGCAGAACCAAGTTTTGTTAAAGATTTTCATTATGGCTCAATAAAGCACACCCTGAAGTGTTATGTTTACTGTACTTCAATTCCAAAGTTGTTCTTTTCCATGTAATTATCAAGGTAAAAAACAAGGAACTTTCATTAAATGTCCATATAATAAACCTACTAGCATAAATTAACACCTGAAAATACATGTTCTGCATACCAAGAAACTAACGAGTACTGATTTTTTCTCTCTGGAATACTGTACATCTTTCAAAATTACCCACAGATTAGTATAAAACAGTATCTAGACCTTAACATCACAAAAGTCTCCAGACAAAATCTAGTCACTTGAACCAAGTGATAATGACAATACAAATGATGGAAACAACAGACTTAACCAGATTACACTGGAAATACCGAAAAGGTGCAATGCTAAACAAAGGACAAGGTACAGTGTAATGTAGCCAGATATCAATTTACTTCACACTGCCATTCAGTACTCCTGATGCATTAGTTCTTTTAAAATAAATTACCATAACAGGACTATAACTGTATAAGTAACCTATTCTGTTAAGTAAATCTTTCATAATAAAAGAAAAAAATACACAATTTACGAAAGTGCCAGGTGAAATACTTTTACATGGAAATGAATGAGCAATATGAAGTAATACTGTCTGGAGAATAATTTCAGGATATAATTTCAAAAAGATGCTCCAAAAATATAAAACATAAAAACATAGGCAATTTTCTTGTATTTAGTGTGTAAAAAATTCTCAGAAACAGCGTGAAGCTTGAAACCTTGAAACAGTAGACTAAAATTCTTGCCTCTAAAGGTTACTAGAGTCACCACAATACAGTTGCAGCTTGAAATAACGTTTACCCTAACAACCTGTAAATAAAGTAAACCCTCCATAAATTTCAACGATACAAAATATAACATATCACATTCAAGTATTACAAATAAGAGGGTTTCGTTTTATAAGAAAAAAAAATCTTGAAATTTTTGCTATCATGATGTAGCAAAAAAAAAAAAAAGTAAATCAAATAAGTTGTGTAATTAGAACTAGAAGGTTATTATAATAATTGTTTCCATTAAGCATCAACTATGTACTCATTTACCCTGTCTGTGAATCATTATAACATATTCATGTGTTGTTTTCATCCCATGGTAAAGTACTATGTAAGCCTATCTTCAACCTGACAATATTTTCACTCAATTATAACCTTTTACTTGTTACTTCCCATCTTGCTACTAATGGTAACAAATGTTATCATTATTAGTTTTAAATATAGTTTCATGGTGTTCCACAAGAATACATGGGTCATATAATTTTCTTTGTTATCAGAGAGCAACAAGGGAAGTAAAGAATAATGTGTGAGTATATTAATGAGGGACATCATGGTAATGGGTGTATAACAGCATAATTCTAAAGAGAATGGGTGAACTTATATAGAGAACTTACCTTTAAGATTATGATTTGGAGTCATAATGCAAAATGAGCAGATCTGAAGGAGAGTGGGCTTATGAATTTAGTGAATGAATGATGAAGCTAAATATGGATAGAATGAAAGACGAATCTGTATATGAAAAGAGTACTAAGAAAGTGGCTAAAAGCACCTTTAAATATAATAAACAGTAGAACATGGAGTGGTCTTGGATGATGAAGAGAATGAACTAATGTGTGTGAGAAATGAGAGTGGATGACTGCAGATGAGTGGTAACAGTGTTTTTAAAAGATTTACAGTAACTATACTACGTACAGTTGATAGTTTGAATACACTTTTCAAATGTGCTACAGTAAGAAAAACAACAACATTTACAGACTTACAATACTGATGAGTAAATCAAGCTGCAACTGCTAACAGTCAGATAAGTGTTTTCATCATTGCAGACAATTTGGTTTATGCAACTTACAACTTAATTTAGTATATGCAACTTACCACTTAATTTGGCTTATGAAACTTACCACTTACTGTATACCCTATTGCTGTTATACACTTAAACTAGTACATATATTCCCACTTAAATTAACAGGGTCGTCTTAATAATACCAATACACATCAACAAGATTTTTCATTCACAGCCTGCAGCATCAATAAAATCACTTTGTTCTAACATTTGAAATAGTGTACTTGATTGTTGTCATACAAATGCAAGCTTGAAAATATCATCATTCATTCAGAGCAATATTTGAATGTCATTTTTTTTTACCTACATAGTCTCTCCAACAATTAACTGAAGAATTTCTTAATCTTTCTATGGTTAAGTTGTACAGATATGATTGTGGAATACAAAATCTTAAGAAAAATAATATTCAAACAGTTTGGGCCAAACTATCAAAGCAATTTCACAAAGGTTAATTGTTAAGAAAGTAAAAACTAACTGAAGTGGGCAAAAAGCTGAGATCTTTTTATGGAAAACTAAAAACTAAGTAATCATTGATAGGATTTTTTAAAATAAAATCCTACCTCCCAGAAAATAAAAATCCATTACAGAGAACGTAATACCACAAGAATGCCAGTGGTACTCAGCTAAAGTCACATTGATTACATTTTAATATCACCATATACTAATCATTTGCTTTCATATAAAATAGAGAAATCATCATTTAATCTGGCAAATAATAATGAAGCAATTTTTGTATTTCAAAGAAACAAGCTTTTTCAAATTGCTTCCATTTACTGAGGAACAGAAAACATTTTTTCAATAATCATAATTCCTTTAAACAGATGATCTGAAATAAAGGAAAAATATTCAAACACCAAAGCAACTTTAATACTTTAATGCCTTTAAAGATATCTAGGAGCAATGTTGACACCTAGCAGGTGATAAAAAGAAATACAGATCAAAGACATACTCTAAACCATTAAGTCCCCAAACATTAATGCTTCAAAGATTTTACTTCTGAGGCACAACCTAAGCACCATTTGGGGTCCTTAAATCATCTTCATCACAGAATTATGAAGAAAAGAAACTGCTGACTATACAGTATCAGTGGTGTGCTGTATATAAATGAAATCTTTATATGATACCAGCACAGCACCTTACCCAGAACCCATAAGGCAAATATCCAGGTAAGTAATGGTACTGGTGAATCACACGCAACTCCTAAAGGTATTCATCTGAAGATGTTTCATAGTCACAGCAAAAGTTTGCACAATTAATGCATTCTTTCTTTGCTAACCTCTTATAATTTCCTTTCACCCAAAGCCTACTCGTGCTAAACACATCACTTCAAAGTCATTCTTTCTATGCAAAAATCTTTTCAGTGTTGAATCCAGTCACAAAGATCATAAAAGTTCAACAAATTATTCAAACCTGATGAAATACACAGTCTCTTAAATACAGTCTTGAGCTATTTCTTACATTCTTTTTTTTCAGTCATACACCCATATTTCAAAGTCATACTGCTTTTGACTGATGCAGAAAACCCACTGCAAAATTTCTTTCTAATCCACTAAAATAGATATTACATAATCACTTTTCTTTCCGTATATGCTCCTCACTTTTAGGAAATTTCTCAGGATGAAAGTCCTTATTGTGGATCAGCCGTTCCCTGAGTGAGGTGCGCATGTGAACAGCAAATGGTTCTTCAAGCTGACTGGCTGCTTCACCGGCTACACTATCCATAACTACACGGTTAACGCCTGCACCTCGCATGCTGTGTCGCAGTGTGTCTGGTGGAGAAAATCTAATAATAATCAACAATTCGGAGAAAGAGAGTGTGTGTGAGTTACATAGATATTCAGACCCAAGGTCCAAACAAGGTGGTAGAATAAAAGGACAAGGTGGAGAGAAAACAGACAGAAAAAGTATCTTGCAAGATCAATAAACCTGAAGGAAATTTTTTATAGGAAAGTCATAAGGTAGAATGAACATAAATATGTCATGCATCCAATCACCAATGAAATCCATTCCTTCACTTTTTGCTGTAAAGACAACACTAAGGATAAACTTCAGCTCCAACCTCTTATGTATACCTATATTCTGCCTGCTTGCCAAATATTTCCCAAGGTAATCAAATATTTGCCAACACTCTGTCCCCTTAACCATTCTCTTAATGTGCAACTTTGGCGACAGGTTAGGGATGATGTCAACTCCCAAATCCTTCTCACACACACATAATTCTGAGACTTATTTCTGGCTAGATAATAATAATAATAATAATAATCCTGAGGCCTTCCATCACTTGGTCCTATTCTTTTTTACTTAATTCTTTTCTTGCTCAGGCTGAATTTCAAACTTTGATGTCTGTTTAGGTCTCACTGTATGATGATGCAATCTTCATGACCTTTGCATCATATTCAGGAAGGAGTCCAAACATTCAGGTAAATTATTCATGTAGATTAGGAAGAGTAATAGTCCTAGAACAAAATGCTGTGGCACTCTAATAGTCAACTCAACCCCACTGAATAAGACACCTCTGACATGCATCCTTTGTTTCCTTCCAATGTGATGATAATCTCCCCATTTCTTCCTGGTGATCTAAAGTGTTAATCAATCCCCCAAGTGGTTCAGTGTCAAATGCTTTCTGGCAGTCCAGACACATAATGCACCCAGCCTTCCCTTTTGTCTAAGAGAAAGCTCAATCTCTTTTAAAAATCCAAGGTTTGTTACAGGACCTCTTTCCCTTAAACTGTGTTCTCTCTGTTACATAATGTCTCCAAAGTAAAAAGTCATTCATTTGTGTGAGTATTTGTCAGTCATGACAAAGACAGCTAGACCCTGACATTCTGTATGCATACTATGGGAACCCCAAGAGTGTGCACCTAGGTGTGATCCTTGTGTCTGTGTGTGTTAGCACTGTAGCTGCTTGGCAATGGCAGCTGGAAAGCTGAAACTTTGTATGCATCCTGAGGGAAACCCAAGGGTGTGGATCTGGGTACAATATGTTACATTTGTGAAACAACTTCGAAAACTGATACAAGTAAAAATAACATACTTCAGCCTGAGCAAAGACAGGTACTTTGCCTTGCAATAATGAAAATAAAAAAAATATTTTTCTTAAACTTATTTGCTCTTTCTCACCTAAGACAGGGAGCATCAGCAAGAAAAGACTAACCCTTCCATGAAAAATTCTCTTTTGCCCCCTTCCTCCGGTCTTACTTTTGGAAAGTAATACATAAGGTAAAGATTTCCAGCTCACACTCCTGCCCATCCACCATATTCCTTGAGTTAACAGTAACAATCCAGTAATTATAATAATAACAATCATATCAATACTGATAAAGATAATAATAGTTATAATTACAACCACATGTGCGCAGGGGGGAGGGGGTTGTCATTTCACGTGTGTCGGGGTGGCGACGGGAATGAATAAGGGCAGCAAGTATGAATTATGTACATGCGTATATATGAATATGTCTTTGAATGTATATATATGTACATGTAAACCATGGAAAGTTCTGTGGGGCCTGGATGTGGAAAGGGAGCTGTGGTTTCGGTGCATTATTACATGACCGCTAGAGACTGAGTGTGAACGAATGTGGCCTTTGTTGTCTCTTCCTAGCGCTACCTTGCACACATGAGGGGGAAGGGTGTTGTTATTCCATGTGTGGCGGGGTGGCGATGGGAATGAATAAAGGCAGACAGTATGAATTATGTACATGGG
>JAUUDZ010026513.1:0-11126 GCA_032361705.1 Panulirus versicolor | reverse complement strand
TTTTCACTGCTTCTAGCAACTTACCTCCCACACCATATACTCTTAATACCTTCCACAAAGCATCTCTTATCAACTCTTATCATATGCCTTCTCCAGATCCATAAATGCTACATACAAATCACACTAAGTCCTTTTGCTTTGTCCCATCTTTGTCACCTTGCAATTACTTGACTGCATCTAATCATCCATTTAGCTGAGTTAATCTGCAGTTTATCAAGGTCCCACAGCACACTGATGCAATCATCATCACTCTTTATTTCTCTCATGACCCTGATACCATCCAAAAACATGCTTAGATACAATTCCACTTTATGAAAGTAATTTACAAGCACCTCACATCTGAGAGGTGGCTAGGAACAGATAAAGAAAAGGCCTCATCCAGTCACATTCATTCTCTAGCTGTCAGGTGTAAAGGACTGAAACCACAGCCTCCTATCCCGACCAGGCCCCACAGACATTTCTGTAGTTTCTCCCATCTGCTTCATATGCCCTATTTCAGTCCAATGATAGTAAGCTTCCCTCATACACTCCCTCCACCAACCCAACCATCCACCCATCCATCCAACATCATGTCGCTCCCATTCACTGTACCTCGTGAATGCCTTACAATCCTCTTTGTCAACTTCTCCTCGCTCAATCTCTCTTCATATCCAAATCTTCAGCTCTCTCATCGACACTCATCTTATTCTCTCTTTCTTTCTTTCATACTATTCGCCATTTCCCGCATTAGCAAAGTAGCGTTATTCTTCTTTCTTAATTAACCCCCTTCACACCATATATTGTTCTCAATCATTTCACGTCCAACACACTGACCATCTTCTATACATTCTCTTCTATAACACATGCCTCGCATTCATACAATGCTAATGGATATCCTATCCTTCAAGCATACCCATGTTCACCCTTCCAGATAAAGAACACTCTGTACATACATTCTTCACTGCTCCCCGGACCTTTGCCCCCTTACCAAATCTGTGGTTTACTTCAGCTCCCATGGTTCCATTTGCTGCCATAGCCACTCCCAGGTACCTAAAGCACTCTACTTCCTCAGTGTTCTCTCCAATAAACCTCACTCTCCTTATAACCTCTCTCTTTTTACTGCTAAACCTAATAACCTTCTGTTTTATTATATTCAATCTCAACTTTCTCATTTCATTCCCTCCCCTAAACTTACACACCAGCTTCTGCAGTTTCTCACTTGAATCAGCCACCAGTGCTGTTTGTCCTCAGCAAACAAGTTACTCATTTCCCACACTCCCCCCACCCCAACCAACAGACTGCATACATGCTTCTTTCTACAAACGCATTGCATTCTACTCCCTCACTACCCCCCACCCATAAAAAAATTAAATGATGACTTCAGTGGAAATGCAGATCTTCTGCTCTGGGCAAATCTTTGTTCCAAATGCATAATGCAGTACTGCATGTTTGTTGTTCCAATTGTGGAGTCAGTGTGCCATGATGTGATTGTAAGCTTGTCTGCATATGAAAGGGCCTGCATTTTGTGGTTAGCTAGAAGTAATGGGAGGTTGTGTAGGAAGAAACTAAAGAGGGCTGGAGAAGAAGCCACCTCTAAGGGAACTCCATTGTAAAGTTCAGATGTTTTTGAGGTGAAGCCCTTGCTCATGACATTGCCATGGTGACTGGCTATGAAATTGGTCAGTCACTTTTTGTCAATGTTATGGAGGGTGATATATATCTATTGCATGAGGATGTGTCATGGGACAGTGCAGAATGCTCTACTGATAGCTATTGTCACAATTCCTGTGTGGAATGGGGCCTGCAGTGGGTTGAAGACACCAATAAGATGCTGTGATATCAGTGTGTAGTGTGGTAGTGGAGTGGTTGAGTTCAAATTTTGCCTTGAAATGTGGGCGAGTGGAATGTTTTATTTGATTTTGTTGTGTATCAGTTTTTCAGTAAGTCTGGATACTGAGCATAGAAGTTATAGGGTGACGGGGGAATGGGAGTTGAATGGTTCGGAAGGTTTTGGGACTGGTGTTATGTCAGCAAGTTTCCAGATAATAGGAATTTTGTTGTGCTGCCAGGAATGGTTGAAGATATCTATACATGCTAATAAAGCAATGGACCAGGAATTTTACACTAAAGTTTTATGTATCATCAGGGTGTGAAGAAGGAGTTCTTTCAGGTTTTACCTGCAATGCCTGTAGGAGTAAATGTCAGGTGGGCAATTGTTTCTGGATGGATTTTAAGAAAGTTTTAAGTGATTTTCCTATGTAAGTGCAAAGTCAGTTCGTGGGGATAGAATACTACCATCCAATTTGCAACATATAACACAAAGCAATTTAAGGCGACAGAAACAGAAGGCTGGAATCTCACTCCTCCTATTTCAATTTCTAGAAATGGAAACAGGAGGAGGCAAACAAGGAGTGTTTGAATGTGCATAGATATAACCAGGATGGGAAGGAGATAGGTAATACTGTATATTGGGGAGAAGAATCTAGATGTTCTCATTCCGAGTGATGTAAACTCAAGAGGAAGAGGAAAAATGGTTTGAGAATGTCCATGGGGTAAACTACAGATCTGATATGAGACCAAGAGCAAAGGAAAGGGTGGTACTAAAAGTGAAGGAGGAGTTGTAGAAATCAAAGAGCATACGGTACAGGTACACCACCAATTTTCCAGCACTCTTGGTTCCAGAGCAGTACCGGGTTAACCATTTTGCCAAACCAACCATGGTCATGTAATAATTCATTAACACACATCTAACCCACTAATTATTCATCTCCCATGTGTCTAAAGTATACCATGGACTGCTAGAAATTTAAATTAAACAAATATCAAATGTTTGAGCACCCTAAGATGGTAAGTGTCAGTCCTTAGATTGTTTGAATCCTGAGGGGTCTTCTTCATCTTCTGTTGTTAGGGTTTTCCTAGGTGTGCATCACCAGAGTAATGCAGTTTCGTCTGCATTATACACCCGCTCAGGACTGAGGTGCTTGTCAGCTACAACTTTCGCAAATTCATCCACATCCTCAGTAGGTCCTTTGTGGTTTGCTGACCGCTTTTCTCTGCACACTTTATTTATGGAAATCCTATGACACTTCTAGAATCTCTGAAGCCATCCTTCACTATAGTCACGCTCATGTTGTAATTTAAGTTCTTTATGGAACAATTTAGCCTGGTCCATTATCATGCTACCTGACAAGTCCACCCAATCACTTCCACACTGTCAAAACCATTCCATCATCACTTGATTGTGCCCAGTATTCTTACCATCTTTCATACTTTTTCTAATCATCATTTGCTTCTTGGAATTGCTGTCTGCATAGAATTTCAATATTTTCTCCCTTTGCTTCTTTGTATCATAGACAGATGATGGATTAATACTGTGGATCTCACACAGCTTACGAACCGAAACACCACGGTCCACTTTTTTCAACAGTTCTACTTTATCTTGGATCAATATAGACTGGTGTTTACATTTGACACCACGACTAACACTCTCATATGTCTTAGAGGCCATAGCTAGAGTTAAATTTCAGCAAAATAAGCTAAGAATCTCACAGAATTGTGGTATCACCACCACAAGTGCAGTGTAAAGAATGTAAATAAGTGCACCCTACACACAATGCCATCTGTGGCCACCCAGTAAACTAGTCTGGTGGCCTCGGGTAACTTCAAGTTCCCTCACGTAATTTTACCCAGACTAAAGGAGGTGCCAAACCATTAGTTGCCGAAAAATTGGTGGTGTACCTGTAGTAGAGTACTAGATTAATGAAGCTGAGAATGAAAGTGGATTATGAGAGGTGGATGACTGCCTGCACTGATGAACCTGGTGGTATGAGGAGTGAAGGAAAGAGGTGTTTGTTTTGGGAGGAAATAGGTGACTGCATCAACATTTTTGTAGCAAGGGACAGTGTATTTGTGGTGTAAAGATATGAGAATGTTTCTGGTGTAAAGATCTAAGAATGAGGGAGTTCCTGAAGGAAATGGGCATCAGAGATATCAATAGACGGACAGAATGGGTGATGGGGCAGCTAAGAGTATAATTAAGGACCACAGGATACCAAGCATATATGAATACAGCGAGCTGCATGTCAAAATGCATACTGAAAAACCTTGCTTAACCCTTTGGGCACAGAACTGACATCTAACTGCATTTCAAAAGATTTTGAATCTTCCAGCAAAATATGAAAATGGTAATAAGTCCTTTTTCATTGCTTTTGAGTCAAGGACCGTAATGCTTACTTATCTGATATCAACATTTCATCACAGTCATCATAATTTATCATACCATACCTCTATTTAAGCACTATAATATCTAACACACAGTTATACAGCATATCTTGATTTAATAACATCCATAAATTACCTAAATGACCACGAAAATATAGTGAAAGAGGAAGTTTCTTATTATCCAAAAATTTTTCACTTACCTTCCTTCCGAAACCTTCACCTACACTTTCTTTGCTTTCCTATATCAGCTTCTTAACATTCCACTTACATATTTTGTGTTCTTCCCTCCACCTTTACTGAACTTCCACAGTTACATTCCTATCGAGCAATCTACCATATGCCTTTTTCTTCTCCACAGCATTTCTAATCTCTTCCGTCCACCAGGCATTGCCCTTTTTATTCCTATATCTCACTACCTTGTATCCAACTACTAATTCTACAACCTTTAAATGTATTTCTCTAAACATTATGAACACCTCATCCACACATGACTGCATCCCTATGTTCACTGCACTTCCATCTAAGTTTTCAGTTACCTTCCTTTCATACTCCTCCTTGCATTTTGTTTGATTCATCTTCCTGCTTGCCAACACTCTTACCTCTCCATTCTTCCTTACACCATATCTCCACTTCTCCCCGATCCTCATCCCCACAAGAACTGCGAGATGGTCCATCTCCAAAGAATCCTCATACAACTAGCAAAGCCTTTCTTAATCTTTCATCCACTGCCACATGATCATTCAAAACCTTTTGCTCTTCTCTTCCATCATTCCTCATCCATGTATATCTGTGGATCATCTTATGCTGAAAAAAGGTGTTTGCAAGAAATAAACTCCTCTCGGCACAAATGTCCACAAGATACTTTCCATTCTCATTTATTGCAGGCACTCCCCATTTACCAACTATCTCATCAATTTCATCACATCCCACTTTTGCATTCATATCACTCAATATGACCACATTTGTCTCCTTCTCAAATCCATTTATACATATTCTCCAAGAGAGCTATATTTCACCCTTACCTCATACAGTCTTCATATTAACAGGTGCATATACACATGCCCATGCATATTTTGCAATCTCAGTGTTTCCTTTTACCTAAACTGTTCTTGATCCATCTTACATCCTTCATCTATCTTAGATCCTCCAAGTTAGGATTGCTGGTCTTACTTTCAGTTTTATCAAAATAGGACTTCCAGGCTGGTCCTACCATCTTCTCCTTCCAAGCACCATACACCTACTCAAACCTTAATTACTTAGTTTCTTTACATATGTTCTGTTGCCATCTTCTGTCTGCACAATCATTTTTAAATGTAATCATGATAGAGTCCAACAAAGCAATGGCCCCTAGCTCCCAGTATCATGGGGTGCTAAGAATATCCAGGTTCCCATCAGACTCTACTACCTATGGGAGCGAGAGCTCAAACAGTGGTAGCATTGGACATTCCACAACCTTTCCCACTTTGAAAGACCTGCCTCTTTTTCTATTCACTATAACAGTAATTGAGGTCTCTCTTATAACCTATCCTCTGTTGAACACCATCTGTCTAGTACCTTTCTTAATATCTTATTTCTCACTAAGCTCCAGTTGTCTAATGATGTTCTCACCAGCCCCTTTTTCATATCTAACTTTAATCTCCACTTGAGATTCTGGTTTAAAGGTGGCGTCTGTTCTTATTCTAACATTCACACTACTGTTGCACACCTCAAGAACCCTGAGCCCTGATCCCCAAACTCTGATGTTATCTGGCTCAAGGTCTGTCTTTAAACTCCTACACTTTTCCTTCATTTCACCTAATGCTCTCCTAATTCTACAAATTCTATATCTTTCTTTAACTATCTAAACTCCTGTCTGAGGTCATGACACCCTCTCACACACAAGCCAAGAGCCTTTACCAAGGGGATTTCAATATTTGCCATAAGGACTGATTGAATTCCTCCAATAAGAATGGAGGAGGATTGAAACCCTAATGTTCTCCATTTTCAATGATCTAGAGCAAATTATCAACCACCCCACCCATATTCCTGACCACCATGACCACTCTCCTTATATTTTGGATTACTTTTTCACCACTCATCTTTCATGATGTGGATACAGAATCTTGCCACCAATTGATTCATCTGACCACACTCTCATGAATGTATCTATTCCAATGGCACCTCCCTCTCAAACAGCTCCTAAACCCACATATTGGAACCCAAAAAAAGCTGATTGGAATAACTTACAAAAATTCTTTTCTTTCTTTGGGTAAATTTCTGTCTCTTACATAGTGATGCTTCTGTTTCTGCCAAATGCATAGCAGAGGTTATTCTTGTGAGAATAGAAACATTTATTCCCTCTGCCTCCAAGACAAACTCTTCTTTCAATCCATGGTTCAACCATTCCTGTTTTAAGGCTGTTCAGACAAGGAATCAGGCATTTCAAGCATGAAAGTCTCCTTCCTCCGACTCCCATTCAGCATTAATCACAGACCAATTTCACTCCAAGTATATTATCCAAGAGGCAAAGTGTTCCTTTATTCAAAGGAAGTGTGAGAACCTCTCCTCTCCATCCACTGAAAGGTCTTTCTGGTCTTTAGCTTAGGTCATCACTTCACCTTTCCTTCACTTTTCCATTCTGTTAGTACTATAGCTGCCTCTCACATAGACAAGGCAATTCTCTTTGGTTCTTGTTTCTCTAATCTACTCTGAATGATTCTAACACACCTTCAAACCCTGATGCTCCTCTTACTAATCTATACCCTTCCCCATAATCTATTTTTGAACTCTCTGGACATAAACAAGACTTATGGTCCTGATGGCATCCATCTCCATGAACTACAATAATATGCCTCTGAACTTGCACCTGTGCTTATTCTTCTGTTTTGATTCAGATTAAAAACTAAAAACTTTTCCATATTCTTGGATGCATGGATTGGCACAAATCTCTAGAGAAGTGTGACCGTTCTAACCTCTCTAACCTATTGCACTGTTGCTTTGACATCTATCATTTCCAAATTCTTTGAAATCCCTCTTCAATTCCCATATCCTCATACGTCTTGAATCTCAGAGTCTTCTCTTTGAAAACCAGTATGGCTTTTCCCCATGGTGAGAGCCACTGGTTGTATTCTTTCTTATCTCATTAATGTCTAGTCATTATCTCTGAAAGATTTTGGGGAATCTTATAGAGTCGCCCTTGATATATCCATAGCTTTTGACAGGGTGTGCCATCTGGGTCTCATCTCTAAGCTTCCCTTCCTCATTTTGCTCCTTCAAATCCACCCTACTCTCAGGCCAATTTATCCTCCATCAACAGCAGTATCCCTTAGAAAGGTTTCTGTCTTGTCTCATGCAGTTTCTCTCCTCTTTATCAATGATTTTCTTTCTTCTACAAATAACCAATTGCACTCATGTGCTGACAACTCAACATGGCATTCCTCCACATCTTTCAATTCTGCTCCTTCTCTCACTTAATCTACATCTCAACACAACTTTCCTAATAAGATCAGACTGAAACAGGATTCGAAAATTCCTTACAACTCTCTTCTCTCCTTTAACTATTCTATAATTCAAACTTTTACCAAACATAATTGGCATTACTGTAACATCCACTCTACCTTGGAACTCCAAATTACAGAAATAGCAAGTCTGCCTCTTAAGAAACTGGGAGTCCTGTTTAAATGTCAAAATTTCTTTTTTTCTGAACAGATGCTCCAATTGTACAAAGGATTAATCCATCCTTGTGTGGAGTACTGCCCTCACATCTGGGGTGGTTCTAAATCTGCATCCTTACCTGGCAGAGTTGGGCCAACAGCAGTCTGAGTTATCAGACTCTCCCAAGCTAACTTCAAAACTTGATCTACTTGTCCTAAGCCATGATATTTGCTCACCTTCCTTCTGTAGGTATTACTTTGGTTTTGGCTCCCAAGAGCTAGCTGCTTGTGTGCCCTAACCACTAGTTACACCATACAATATTCGTCAAGCTGCTGCATCACATAATTACTGTGTGGCCACTGGCACCTCAAGGGTGAGCCATTTTGATAACTGTTTCTTTCCCTAAACCTTAAAGCTTTGGAATTCTCTACCCTCTCATGTCTTTCCTAAGAATGTGACCAGGCAAATTTTAAAGGTAGATTTTTCATTTCCAAAATCCATAAATACTTTCCCTTGCTTCTTCTTTTTCCCTTTCATTAACCTCTCTTTTGTCTATTACTGCAGCTTGCAATGTAAAAGAGAGAAAGAGAAAGTGAACGTGCTGTGAGAAGCAGCTAGTAGGATGAGGGTGATGATTTGTAGAGGCTTTCATAAGAAAAGAGAAATGATATGATTGAGATGAGCTTAGAAAAGAGATAAGTGTGATGAAATATCTGGGAGAATTGAGTGCAGAGTAGTAAAAGGTGAGAGCAATTGAGGCTAACCATCTCAGCACACCCTGTTCAGCTCTTTCAGTCATACTAAGCTTGTTATAATACCTCTTTCTTACACTATCATTCCTTAAATAATCAACCCTTCTTACACAATACATTGAATTCAAGTATTTCATTTCCAACACATTCATAATCTTCTGTTCTTTTGCATTTAGATCTCACAACTCAGACACATATAACATCACTATGACCACTATACAATCAAGCATACTAATGTTTTCCCTACACAGTCAATGTTTAAAAGAGCCAAATGCATCTCTGGAGCCACCACTTGGCAATAATATTGTCCTCAATCATTTCTTTTCCAACACATTAACCATCCTCTGTTCTTTTGTATCAAGGGCTCACAACTCACACCCATATAATATCACTGGGACCATCATACTATCAAATATTCTCATCTTTTCCCTAAAGACAGTAACTTCTTTCTCCACACAGCCAAAGATTCAAAGAGCCACATGTAGATCTGAGCCACCATTTGGATATCCCTGATCTAGTGTGTATATCAAGGATATCAGAAACATACATCATATACACCTAAAAAATGTTAATTAATGGAAGCTGAGATGTCTGATCATCTTAAAAGAATCTCTATAAGCCAGGATCAGAGTGCAAAGGATTCAAAGGAACAAGGACTGAGCCTATATGAATCGGTGGCAATTCTGATGGGAGCAGTAGACAGCCAGAAGCAGATGTGTGACAATCTGGTCACCTTTCTTCAATAACCCTATAATTCATTAAGAGGAATGACATGTAATGAGTGCACACTAATGATACTAAAAAAAACATCAGTTAAGATGTGCTTTTGCATCATATTCATATTAGAACAAGAAGAGTCAGTTGACAAAGGACTGATGTGTAATAGTAGTTGACAAAAGACTGATGTGTACTAGTATCACTATTCAGAGCCTGGTTTAGTTGTTGCACAGGTGTAATGCACTGACTACTGATTCCTTCCCAGTTTCACCTTACTGAAGGGTTTTGCAAAACCAGTAAGAAGCCCTACATATGTTAAAGTACTGAGAAATCTTTTCCCACACAGTTGTATACTTACTGCCTCAGCCTTAGGAGCTTTCTGATCAGAAATGGAAAATACAGAAAGAAAATATAATCTAGGCACATTCTGTGATGCCACATAAAAAGTAAAGAAATATATCAAATATTATACAATGGCCAAAACTGCTCTTAACCAGTTATTCCAAACTCATTATTCAATTTGGTATCACAGAAACAAAAAAGGACTAACTTACCAGCCATCAGTTCAAGGACATGTGCCAATGGAAGGTATGCCATGTAAACATCATCTTTTGTAACATTCAAACCAACAGCATAGCCAATGATTGAGTTAACAAGATTGTAATGAGACATGACCACCCCTTTTGGGGCACCAGTTGAGCCTGAAGTGTACATGATTATGGCTGTGTCATCAGCAGTTGGTGGCACATCTGTGAGTAGAAAACTGAATTAACCAGTGTTTTACTAAATATATCATCAATAGCTTTTTTTTAACCAGTGTCTTACTAAATATATCATCACCAGCTTTTTTTTAACCAAAATCTTACTATATCAATAGCTTTTTCTTTATCTATCTATCTAATGCCCATTCCCACCAGGAACTCCAGGAACTCCCATCACAGATGTGGCCACGGCAAAAGAGTCTACACTTAACCCTGTCCTCACATGCCTCCCTTACATACAACATTCTCTGAACTCTTCACCACAGCTCTCTCTCTCTCTCTCTCTCTCTCTCTCTCTCTCTCTCTCTCTCTCCATCTTGCATTCTTTCCACATGCCTAAAACACCTCAAAGTATCGCATTTCACCTAATCTACCACTCCACAATTCATTCCCTTTACATTCTCTACCATTCCAAATCTCTCACACACTTTACATACGTATACTTACGCATGTCCCTCTTTTTAAAACACATTTCCAATCAAAACCTTTTTCCAGCACACATTTCTACAAGATGTTCACCATTTCCAACCACCTTACTGAATACCCCACGCCCTCCAGTTATACATTCAATTGACACATTACTCAACTTCACATTTAAATCACCAATCACTAATAACATATGCATTACACATGACAACTAGAGAATGGATGTGAAAGGATGTAGCCTTTCCTCATCTGTTCCTGGTGCTAACACATGAAATGGAGATTAAGTATGAAAAAACACTAATACCCAGTCTCACATCAAAACTGCTGACACACCCACTCATCTGCTCACAAAACAATTGCCCCTAAAAATCTTTGTTCTCATGGCCAGGTGCATAAGCACTAATAATCACCTATCTCTCATAATCTCCTTTCATTTTTACCCATATCAGTCTGAAGCTCACTTCTTACACTATAATACACTACCAAAACTCATGCTTCAGCAATAGTGCTACCCCTTCCTTAGTTCTTGCCTTCATACAACACCTAACTATACTCTTAAGACACTTTCAAACCATTCTTCCCCTTTGTCCTTGATCTTTATTTCACTCAAGAGTGAGAACATCCAGCATCCTTCTGT
>JAUUDZ010026512.1:0-21945 GCA_032361705.1 Panulirus versicolor | reverse complement strand
CTGTAGGTTGGGAAATATATCCCTGGTAGGTGAGGAGTATTTCCCAGGCAGGTGGAAGCATATCCCAGCAGGTGGGGAGTATATCCCAGGCAGGTGGGGATTATATCCTTTGCAGGAGGGTCATCTCCCTGGCAAGTGGGGAGTATATCCCCGGCAGGTTGGAGCATACCCCCGGCAGGAGGGAGTATATCCCCTGCAGGTTGGGGAGTATATACCCGGCAGGTAGGAGTATATCCCTGCAGGTTGAGAAGTATATCCCTGGCAGGTGGGGAGTATATCCCCGGCAGGTGGGGAGTATATCCCCGCCAGGTGGGGGTATATCCCCGCCAGGTGTGAGTATATCCCCTGCATGTTGGAGAGGGTATCGCTTGCAGATGGGAGTATATCCCTTGCAGGTTGTGGTGTATATCCCCAGCAGGTGGGTAGTGTTCCTCGGCAGGTAAGAAGTATATCCCTGGAAGGTGGGAGTATATTCGCTGAAGGTTTGGGAGTATATCCCGGCAGGTGGGAGTATATCCCCGGCAGGTGGGGAGTATATCCCCGACAGAAGGGGAATATACCCAAGTTCCTGTGGAGTATATCCCTGGTAGATGGGATTATATCTCTTGCAGGTTGGTGAGTATATCCTTGGCAGGTGGGAGTACATCTCCGGCAAGTGGGGAGTATATCCCCGGCAGATTGGGAAGTATATACCTGGCATGTGGGAGTATAGCCCTTGCAGGTTGGGAAGTATATCCCAGCAGGTAGGGAGTATATCCTCGGCCGGTGGGGAGTATATCCCCGACAGGAGAGGAATATATTACCGGCAGATTGGGAGTATATCCCTGGAAGGTGATGACTATATCCCAGGCAGGTGGGGAGTATATTCCCGGCAAGTGGGGAGTGTATTCCCGTCAGGTGAGACTATATCCCGGCAGGTTGGGAAGTATATCCCCGGCAGGTGTGAGTATATCCCATACAGGTTAGGAAGTATATCCCAGCAGGTGGGGTGCATATCCCCGGCATGTGGGAAGTATATCCCCAGTAGGTTGGGAGTATATTCCTTCTAGGTAGGGAGTATATAAACTGCAATTTGGGGAGTATATCCCCGGCAGGTGGGAGTATATCCTTGCAGGTTGGAGTGTATATGGACAGCAGGTGTCGAGTTTATCCCAGGCAGGGGGAATATATCCCGGGCAAGTGGGAGTATATCCCCTGCAGGTTTGGGTGTATATCTCCGGCAGGTGTGGAGTAAATCCCGGGCAGATGGGGAGTATATCCCAGGCAGGTGGGGAGTATATCCCGGCAGGTGGGGTGTATATCTCGGGCAGGTAGGGAGTATATCCCCGGCAGGTGGGGTGTATATCCCCGGCAGGTGGGAGTATATCCCCTGTAGGTTGGGAAGTACATTCCGACAGGTGAGGAGTATATCCCTGCAGGTTGGGAAGTGTATTCCGGTAGGTGGAGAGTATATCCCCGGCAGGTGAGGAGTATATCCCCAGCACGTGGGGAGTATATCCCCTGCAGGTGGGAGTATATCCCCTGCAGGTTGGGAGTGTATCCCCGGCAGGTGGGAGTATATCCCCTGCAGGTTGTGGTGTATATCCCCAACAGGTGGGTAATATATCCCCAGGAGGTAAGGAGTATATCCCTGGCAGGTGGGAGTATATTCGCTGCTGGTTGGGGAGTATATCCTCGGCAGTAGGAGTGAATCCCTGCAGGTGGGGAGTATATCCCCGGCAAGTGGGAGTATATCCCCTACAGGTTGGAATGTATATCCATTTCAGGAGGGGAGTATATTCCCAGTGGTGTAGAGTATATCCCCTCCAGGTGGGAGTATATCCCCGGTAGGTGGGAGTATATCCCCTGCAGGTTTGGGAGTATATTCACAGAAGGTGGGAGTATATCCCTGAAGGTTGGGAAGTATATCCCAGTTAGGTGGGGAGCACATCCCCGGCAGGTGGGGAATATTTCCCGGGCAGGTGGCAAGTATATCCCCAGCATGTGGGAGTATATCCCCTGCAGGTTGGGTAGTATTTTCCCGGCAGGTGGGAGTATATCCCTGAAGGTTAGGATGTTTATCCTCGAAAGGTGGGGAGTATATCCCCGGCAGGTGGGGAATATATCCACGGCGGGTAGGGAGAATTTCCCTTTCAGGTTTGGAAGTTTATCCCTGGGAGGTGGGGAGTATAACCCCGGCAGGTGAGGAGTATATCCCCTGCAGGTGGGGAGTATATCTCCGGTAGGTAGAGTGTATAACCCCTGCAGGTGGGAAGTATATCCCCGGCATATGGGGAGTATATCTTCGGTAGGCAGGGAGTATATTCCTGGCAGATGGGGAGTAAATCCCTTGCCGGTGGGGAGTATATCCCCGGCAGGTGGGGAGTATATCCCAGGCAGGTTGGGAAGTATATCCACGGTAGGTGGGGAGTATATCCTCGGCAGGTGAGGAGTATATCCCCAGTAATTGGGGAGTATATTCCCGTCAGGTGGGGAGTATATCCCTGGTTGGTGGGAGTATATCCCATGCAGCTGGGGAGCATAACCCCGGAAGGTGGGAGTATATCCCCTGCAGGTTGGGGTGTAAACCCCTGGCAGGTGGGAAGTATTTCCCCAGCAGGTGGGGAGTATTTCCCCAGTAGGTGGGGAGTATATCCCAGCAGGTGGGGAGTATATGGCCTGCAGGTGGGGAGTATATCCCGACAGGTGGGAGAATATCCCCGGTAGGTGCGGAGTATTTCTCCGGCAGGTTGGGGTGAGTATCTCCGGTAGGAGGGGAGTATATCCCCGGCAGGTTGAAGTTTATCCCGCAGGTAGTGAGTATATCCCCGTCAGGTGGGGAGCATATCCGAGGCAGGTGGGGAGTGTATTCCCTGCATATGTTGAGTATATGCCAGGCAGATGGGGAGTATATCCCACGCAGGTGGATACTATATCCCCGCCAGGTCAGAGTATATCCCCCGTCGATTGGGGAGTATATCCCCGGCAAGAGGAAGTATAGCCCCTGGAGGTTGGGAAGTATATCCATGGCAGGTGGGAAGTATATCCCCGGCAGGTGGGGAGTATATCCCCAAAAGGTGGGGAGTATATTCCCGGCAGGTGGGGAGTATATTCCCGGCAAACGGGAAAATATCCCTTGCAGTTTGGGGAGAATATCACCGGCAGGTGCGAGTATATCCCCATCAGGTTGAGGTGTATATCCTCGGGAGGAGGGGAGTATATTCCCTGCAGGCTGGGAGTATATCCCAGCAGGTGAGGAGTATATCCTCTGCATGTTAGGGAGTATATTCCCGGATGGTGGGATTGGATCCCCCGCAGGTGGGGAGCATTTCCCTCCAGGTGGGAGTATATCCCCTTTAGGTTAGAGTGTATATCTCCGCATGTGAGGAGTATATCCCCAGCAGTTGGGAGTATATCACCGGCAGGTGGGGAGTGTATCCCCGGCAGAGGAGGAGTATATCCATGGCAGGTGGGAGTATGTCCCCTGTAGGTGGGAAGTGTATCCCAAGCAGGAGGGGAGTATATCCCCAGGAGGTTGGGATGTATATCCCCTGCAGCTGGGGAATATATCCCTGGCAGATGTAGAGTATATCCCCGGCAGGTGGGGACTATATCCCTGGCAGATGGGAGTATATGCTTTGCAGGTTGGGAGTATATTCTCGGCATGTGGGAGTATATCCCCGGCAGGTGGGAATTATATCCCCAGCAGGGGGAATGTATCCCCGGCAGAGGAGGAGTATATCCCCTGCAGGTGGGAAGTATATCCCAAGCAGGTGGGGAGTATATCCCAGGAGGTTGGGAAGTATATCCCCTGCGGGTGGGGAGTATATCCCTGGCAGGTGTCGAGTATATCCCCGGCAGATGGGAGTATATCCCCTGCAGGTTGGGGGTATATCCCTGGCAGGTGGGAGAATATCCCGGTAGGTGCGGAATATTTCTCCGGCAGGTGAGTATATTCCCTGCAAGTTGAGGAGTATATCTTCGGCAGGTGGAAGTATATCCCCACCAGCTTGTGAAGTATATCCCCGGCAGGTGGGAGTATATCTTAGGCAGGTGGAAATTATATCCTTGGCAGGTGGGTAGTATATCCACGGCAGATGGGAAGTATATCCCCTGCAGGTGGGAGTATATCCCACGCAGGTTGGGGAGTATATCCCCTACGTGGAAGTATATCCACTGCAGGTTTCGGTGTATATCCGTAGCAGGTGGGAAGCATATCCCCGGCAAGTGAGGAGTATAGCCCCAGCAAGTGGGAGTATATCCCCTGCAGGTTGGGAAGTATATCCCCAGCAGGTGGGTAGTATATCCCCTGAAGGCTGGGAAGTATATCCTGGGCAGTTGGGAAGTATATCCCGGCAGATGGGAGTATATCCCCTGCAGGTTGGGAATATGTCCCTGGCAGGTGGGAGTATATCCCCGGCAGGTGGGGACTATATCCCTGACAGATGGGAGTATATCCTTTGCAGGTCGGGGAGCATATTCTAGGCATGTGGGAGTATTTTCCCGGCAAGTGGGGCGTATATCCTCAGCAGTTAGGAGTATATCCCTGGCATGGGAAGAATATCCCCGGCAGGTGGGGTATATCCCCTTCAAGTGAGGAGCATATCCCCGAAAAATGGGAGTATATCCCTGGCAGGTTGGGGAGTATATCCCGGCAGGTGGCAGTATATCCCCTGCAGGTTGGGAGGTATATCCCAGGCAGGGGAAGAGCATATCCCCGGCAAATGGGGAGTATATCCCTAGTAGGTGGGGAGTATTTTCGCGGCAGATGGGAAGTATATCCTCGGCAGGTGAGGAGTAAATCCCCGGCAGATGGGAGTATATACCCTGCAGTTTGGGGAGTTTATCCCCGGCAGGTGAATAGTATATTCCCGGCATGTGTAGAGTATATCCCCGGCAGTTGGAAGTATCTCCCCAGCAGGTTTGGGAGTATATCCCCGACAGGTGGAAATATATCCCTGCAGGTCGGGAAGTATATCCCCGGCAGGTGGGAGTATGTCCACTGCAGGTTGAGGTGTATATCCCCGGCAGGCAGGGAGTATTCGCGGCATGTGGGAGCATATCCCCTCCAGGTTGGGAAGTATACCCGAGCAGGTGAGGAGTATATCCCCTTTAGGTTAGGGTGTATATCTTCGGCATGTGAGAAGTATATACCCAGCAGATGGGGAGTATATCCCAGGCAGGTGGGGAGTGTATCCCCCGCAGAGGAGGAGTATATCCATGGCAGGTGGGAGCATATCCCCTGCAGGTGGGAAGTATATCTCAGCAGGTGGGGAGTATATCCCCAGGAGGTTGGGAAGTATATCCGCTGCGGTGGGGAGTATATCCCAGGTAGGTGGGGAGTATATCGCCAGAAGGTGGGAGTATGTCCGATGCAGGTTGGGGAGTATATCTCCGGCAGGTGGAAGTATATCCCCACCTACTTGTGAAGTATATTCCCGGCAGGTGGGAGTATATCCAAGGCAGGTGGAAATTATATCCTTTGCAGGTGGGTAATTTATTAACGGCAGGTGGGGAGTATATCCCGGAAGGTGGGAGTATATCCCATTCAGGTTAGGAGTATATCCCCAGGTGGGAGTATATCCACTGCAGGTGTCGGTGTATATCCCGGCAGGTGGGAAGCATATCCCGGCAGGTGAGGAGTATATCCCCTGCAGGTGGGGAGTATATCCCTGTCAGATGGGAGTATATGCTTTGCAGGTTGAGAAGTATATCCTCGGCATGTGGGAGTATATCCCCGGCAAGTGGGGCGTATATTTCCGGCAGTTGGGAGTATATCCCTGGCAGGGGAAGAATATCCCCGGCAGGTGGGAAGCATATCCCTGGCAGGTGGGGAGTACATCCACGGCAAATGGGGGGTATATTCCCTTCAGATGGGGAGTATATCCCGAAAAATGGTAGTACATCCCTGGCAGATTGGGAAGTATATCCCCAGCAGGTGGCAGTATATCCCCTGCAGGTTGGTAGGTATATCGCATGCAGGTGGAGAGTATGTCCCCGGCAAATGGGAGTATACCATAGTAGGTAGGGAGTATTTTCCCGGCAGGTGGGGAGTATATCCCCAGCAAGTGGGGAGTAAATCCCAGGCAGGTGGGAGTATATCCCCTGCAGTTTGGAGAGTTTATCCCCGGCGGGCGAGTATATCCCCGGCAGGTGTAGAGTATATTCCGGCAATTGGGGTGTATATCCCCAGCAAGTGGGAGTATATACCCTGCAAGTTGGGGAGTATATCCCCGACAGGTGGAAGTATATCCCCTGCAGGTCGGGAAGTATATCCCCAGCAGGTGGGAGTATATCCCCTGCAGGTTGGGGTGTATATCCCCAGCAGGTGGGGAGTATATCCGGGGCAGGTGGGAGTATATCCCTTCAGGTTGGAAGGTATATCCCAGCAGGCGAGGAGTATATCCCTGCAGGTTGAGAAGTATATCACAGGCAGTTTGGGAGTATATCCCCTGCAGATGGTGAGTATATCCCCGGCAGGTGGGAAATAATTTCTGGCAGGTGGAATTATATACTCTGGAGGTTGGGGAGTGTATCCCCACAGGTGGGAGTATATACCTTGCAGGTTGGGGAGTATATCCTCGGCAGGTGGGGAGTATATTCCCGGCAGGTGGGACTATATCCCCGGCAGGTTGGGAAGTATATCCCCGGCAGGTGTGAGTATATCCCCTGCAGGTTGAGAAGTATATCTACAGCAGGTTGGGTGTATATCCCTGGCATGTGGGAAGTATATCCCCAGTAGGTTGGGAGTACATTCCCTCTAGGTAGGGAGTATATCCCCGGCAGGTGGGGCGTATATCCCCAGCAGGTGGGAGTATATCCGGCAGGTGGGAGTATATTCCCGTCAGGTGGGGAGTATATCCCTGGCAGGCGGGGAGTATATCTCCGGCAGATGGGGAGTATATCCCAGGCAGGTGGGAAGTATATCCCCGGCAGGTGGGGTGTATATCTACGTCAGGTGGGGGGTAAATCCCAGGCAGGTGGGGAGTATATCCACGGCAGGTGGGAGTATATCCCATACAGGTTGGGAAGTATACCCAAAGCAGGTGGGTAGAATATTCCTGCCGGTTGGGAAGTATATCCCCAGCAGGTGGGAGGTATATCCCCGGCAGATGGGGAGTACATTCCTGGCAGATGGTAGTATATCCCCTGAAGGTTGGGGAGTACATCCCCGGCAGGTTGGAGTATATTCCCGGTAAGTTGGGAGTATATCATGGCAGTTGTGAGTATATCCCCGGGAGGTTGAGGAGTATATTCCTGGCTGGTGTGAGTATATCCACTGCAGGTTGGGAAGTATATCCCCGGCAGGTGAGGATTATATCCCCAGAAGGTTGGAGTATATCGCTGGCAGGTGAGGAGTATATACCGGTAGGTGGGGAGAAATCCTTCGCAGGTGGGGGATTATACTCGGCAAGAGGGGGTATATCCCTGCAAGTTAGGGAATATATCCCCGGCCGGCAGGAGTATATCCCCTGAAGGTTGGGGTGTATATCCTCGGAAGGTGTGGAGTATATCCCCGGGAGGTGGGATTATATCCTTTGCAAGTTGGGGATTATACCCCTCGCAGGGAGGAGTATATCCCCTGGGCTGGGGAGTATATCCCGGCAGGTGGGGAATATATCCACGGCAGGTGGGAGTATATCCCCTGTAGGTTGGGAGGTATATCCCTAGCAGGTGGGGAAAATATCCATGCATGTTGGGGTGTATCGACAGCAGGTGGGGAGTATATCCCCGGGAGGTGGGAAGATTATCCCCGGCAGGTAGGGAGTATATCCCCTGCAGGTTGGGGTGTATATCCCCGGCAGGTGGGAGTGTATCCCCTGTAGGTCGGGGTGTATATCCCCGGAAGGTGTGGAGTATATCCCCGGCAGGTGGTTAGTATATCCCGGCAGGTAGGGAGTATATCCCCTGCAGGTTGGGCTGTATATCCCCGGAAGGTGTGGAGTATATCCCATGCAGGGTGCGGTGTATATCCCCGGCAGGTGGGGAGTATACCCAGGCAGGTGGGGAGTATATCCCCTGCAGGTTGGGAAGTATATCCCAGGCAGGTGGAAAGTATATCCCCTGCAGGTTGGGGTATGTATTTCCGGGAGGTGGGGAGTATATCCCCGGTAGGTGGGGTGTATATTCCGACAGGTGGGGAATACATACCCGGCAGGTGGGGAGTATATCCCCTGCAGATGGGGAGTATATCCCGGAAGGTAGGGTATATATCACCGGCAGGTTAGGAGTATATCTCCGGCAGGAGGGGAGTATATCCCAGCAAGTGGGAAATATATCAAGGAAGGTTCGGAGTATATCCATGGCAGGTGGAAGTATATCCCCTGCAGATTGGGGAGTATAACTCCGGCAGGTGGTAGTATATCCCGTGTAGGTTGAGACGTATTTCCCTGGTAGGTGGAGAGTATATCCCCGGCTGGTGTAAAGTATATCCTTGGCAGGTGGGGAGTATATCCCCGGAAGGTGGTGAGTGTATCCCCGGAAGGTGGGGAGTATATCACCAGTAGTTGGGAGTATATTCTCTGTAGGTTGGGGAGTATATCCCCAGCAGGTGGGAATGTATACCCGGCAGGTGGGGAGTATATCCCCAGCAGGTGGGAGTATATCCCCTGCAGGTTAGGGTGTATATCCCAGCAGGTGGGGAGTATATACCCGGAAGGTGGGGAATGTATCCCCGGAAGGTGGGGAGTATATACCCGGCATGTGGGGAGTATATCCCCTTCAGGCGGGATGTATATGCCCGGCAGGTGGGGTGTATATCCCGGCAGGTGGGGAGTATATCCCTGGCAGGTGGGGAATATATCCCAGGCAGTGTCGGAGCATTTCTCTGTCAGGTAGAAGTATATCCCCTACAGGTTTGGAAGTATATCCCCAGCAGGTTGGAGTATATCCCTGTAAGTTGGGAAGTATATCCCCTGCAGGTGGGGAGTATATCCCGGCAGGTACGGAGTACATTCCCTGCAGCTGGGGAGTATATCCCCGGTAAGTAGGAGTATATCCCCGGCAGGTGAATAGTATATCCCCAGCAGGTTGGGAGTATATCCTCGGCAGGTGGGGAGTATATCCCGGCAGGTGAGGAGTATATCCTTGGCAGGTGCGGAGTATATCCCCGGAATGTGGGAGTATATCCCCGGAAGGTTTGGAAGTATATTCCCGGAATGTTTGGGAGTATATCCCCGGAAGGTGGGAATATATCACCTGTAGGCTGGGCTGTATATCCCCGGCAGGTGGGGAGCATATCCCGGCAGGTGGGAGAATATACCCGGCAGGTGGGGAGTATATCCCGGAAGGTGGTTAGTATATACTTGGCAGGTGTAAAGTATATCCCCTTCAGGTGGGGAGTATATCCCCGGGAGGTGGAGTGTATATGTCCGGCAGGTGGGGAGTATACCCCTGGCAGGTGAGTGATATATCTTAGGCAGTTTCGGAGAATATCACTGGCAGGTGGAAGTATATCCCCTGCAAGTTGGGGAGTATATCTCCTACAGGTGGGGAGTATATCCCCAGCAGGGGGTAGTATATCGCCAGCAGGTGGGGAGTATATTCCAGGCAGATGGGTAGCATATCCCTGACAGGTGAGGAGTATATCCTCGGCAGGTGGGGAGTATATCCCCCAAGGTGGGAGTATATCCCCAACAGGTGGGAGTATATTACCTGTCGGTTGGGTTGTATATGCCCGGCAGGTGGGTAGTATATCCCCGGCGGGTGGGGAGTATATTCCCGACAGGTAGGGAGTATATCCCCGGCAGGTGGGAGTATATCCCCTGCAGTTTGGGGAATATATCCCCAGTAGGTGGGAGTACATCCCCTGCAAGTCAGGGTGTATGTCCCCTGCAGGTGGGTAGTATATTCCCGGCAGGTGGGGAGTATATCCCCCGTAGGAGGGGACTATTTTCCCGGTAGGTGGAGAGTATATCCCGTGAAGTGGGGAAAGCATTCCCGACAGATGGGAGTATATCGTCTGCAGTTTGGAGAGTATATCCCTGGCAGGTGGGAGTATATCCCTTGCAGGTTTGGGTGTATATTCCTTGCAAGTGGGAATACATCCCCAGTATGTTGGGGTATATCCGCTGCGGGTTGTGGTGTATATCCCCGACAGGTGGGAGTATATCCCCGGTAAGTGAGGAGCATATCCCTGCAGTTGGGGAGTATATCCACGCAGGTGGGAGCTTATCCCCGGCAGGTGGGGAGTATGTACCTTGCAGGTTGGGGTGTATATCTCTGGCAGGTGGGGAGTATATCCCCTGCAGGTTGGGGCTTATATCCCTGGCATGATGGTAATATATCCCAGGCAGGTGGGGAGTATATCCCTGGCTGGTGGGGAGTAGATCCGCGGCAGTTGGGGAGTATTTCCGCGATATGTGGGAGTATATACTAGGCAGGTTGGGACGTATAACCCCAGCAGATGGAGAGTATATCCCATGTAGGTTGAGAAGTATATCTCCGGTAGGAGAGAAGAATATCCCCGACAGATAGGAGTATATCCCCTGCAGGTTGGGGATTATATCTGCGGCAAGTGGGAATATATCCTCGACAAGTGGGAAGTATATCCCCGTCAGTTAAGAGTATATCCGCTGCAGATTGGGTAGCAAATCCCCAACAGATTAGAGTATATCCCCGGCAGGTTGGAAAGTATATCCCGGCTGGTGGGGAGTATACGCCTGGCAGGTGGGAGTATATCCTTTACAGTTTGGGTAATATATCCCCGGCAGGTGGGAGTATATCCCTTGCAGCTTGGGGTGTGTATCCCCGACAGGTGGGGAGTATATCACCGGTAGGTCAGGAGTATATCCCCAGCAGGTGGAGAGTATATCCCCTGCAGGTTGGAGAGTGTATCCCAGCAGTTGGGAGTATATCCCTAGCAGGTGGGAGTATATCCCCGGCAGGTAAGGAGTATATCCCAGGGAGGTGGGAAGTATATCCAAGCAGGTAGGGAATATATCCCGGCAGGAGGAGAGTATATCTCAGGCAGGTGGGGAGTATATCCCGGCAGGTGGGGTGTATATCCCCGGTAGGTGGAGAGTATATCCCAAACAAGTGGGGAGTATATCCTCTGAAGGTTGGGGAGTATATCCCGGAGATGTGAGTATATCCCCAGCAGGTGGGGAGTATATCCCGGAAGGTGGGGAGTATATCTCCGGCAGGTGGGAGTTTATCCCCGGCAGGTGGGAGTATATCCCCTGCAGGTTGGGGTGTATGACCCCAGCAGGTGGGAAGTATATCCCCGGCAGGTTGGGAATATATCCCCAGCAGGTTGGGAAGTATATCAAACGCAGGTTGGGAGTATTCCGCGGCAGGTGGTATATCCCCGGCAGGTGGGGAGTATACCCCCGGCAGATGGAATTATATCCTCAGCAGTTTGGGGATTATATACCCGGCAAGTTGGAGTATATCCCCGGCAGGTGGGAGTATATCCCCTACAGGTTGCCGTGTATATCCCCGGCAAGTGGGGAGTATATCCCCGGTAGGTGGGGAGTAAATCCCCGCAGGTGGCGGTATAAACTCGGCAGGTGGGAGTATATCCCTTGCAAGTTGGAGAATATATTCCTGGCAGGTAGGAGTATATCCCCGGAAGGTGTGGAGTATATGCCGGCAAGTAGGATTATATCCTCTGCAAGTTGGGGATTATATCCCCAGCAGGTGGGATGTATATCCCCTGGGCTGGGGAGTATATCCCGGCAGGTGGGGAGTATATCCACGGCAGGTGGGAGTATATCCCCTGTAGGTTTGGAAGTATACCCCCAACAGGAGGGGAGAACATCCATGAAGGTTGGGAAGTATATCCCCTGCAGGTTGGGGTGTATATCTAAGGCAGGTGGGTAGTATATCCCGGGGGGTGGGAAGTATATCCCCGGCAGTTAGGGAGTATATCGCCTGCAGGTTGGGGTGTATATCCCCGGCAGGTGGGAGTATATCCCCTGCAAGTTGGGGTTTATATCCCCAGAAGGTGTGGAGTATATCCCGGCAGGTGGGGAGTATACTTCCGGCTAGTGAGAGTACATCCCCTCCAGGTTAGGAAATATATCCTCGGCAGGTGAGTAGTATATCCCCTGCAGGTTGGGAAGGATATCCCAGGTAGATGTGGAGTATATTCCCGACAGGTGAGAGCATATCCTCTGCAGGTTGGGATATATATCCCCGAAAGGTGGGGATGATATCCCGGCAGGTGGGGATTATATCCAGGAAGGTTCGGAGTATATCCATGGCAGGTGGAAGTATATCCCCGGCAGGTGGTAGTATATCCCCTGTAGGTTGGGAAGCATATCCCCGGCAGGTGAAAGTATATTCCCGGCAGGTGGGAAGTATATGACTGGCAGGTGGGGAGTATATCCCCGGAAGGTGGGAGTATTTCCCCGGCAGGTTTGGGAGTATATCCCCGGCCGGTGAGAGTATATCACCCGCAGGTTGGGGTGTATATCACTGGCAGGTGGGGAGTATACCCCTGGCAGGTGGGGAGTATATCACCGGCAGGTGGGAGTATAAAACCCTGCAGTTTGGGTAATATACGACAGGTGGGAGTATATCACCTGCAGGTGGGGAGTATATCTCAAGGCAGGTGGGGAGTATATCCCCGCAAGTGGGGAGTATATCCCCAGTAAGTGAGGAGTATATCCCAGCAGGTGGGGAGTATATCCCCTGCTGGTTTAGGTGTATATCCCCGGCAGATGGGAGTATATCCCGGCAGGTGGAGAGTATGTCCCCGGCAGGCAAGTGTTTATCCCCTGGAAGTTGGAGTGTATATCTCCGGCAGGTGGGGAGTATATCCCCTGCATGTTGGGGTGTATATCCCCGGCAGAATTGGAGTATATCTCCGGCAGGTAGGGAATATATCCCCAGCAGGTGGGAAGTATATCCCAGCAGGCAGTTGGGGAGTATATCCACGGCAGGTTGGAGTATATCCCCGGCAGGTTGTGAAGTATATCCCTACCAGATGGGAGTATATCCCCAGCAGGTGGGGATTGAATTCCCCGCAGATGAGGAGTATATCCCGGCAGGTGGGGAATATATCGTTGGCGGATGGGAGTATATCCCCTACAGGTTGGGGAGTATATCCCCGGCAGGTGGGAGTATATCTTCGACAAGTGGGTAGTATATCCCTGTCAGGTGGAAGTATATCCGCTGCAGGTTGGGGAACAAATCCCCGGCAGTAGGGAGTATATCCCTTCAGGTTGGGAAGTATATCCCCGGCAGGTGGAGAGTATATCCCAGGCAGGTGGGAGTATATCCGCTGCAGGTTGGGGAGCAAATCCCCGGCAGGCGGGAGTATATCCCCTACAGGTTGGGGAGTATATCCCGGGCAGGTGGGAGTATATACTCTGTAGGTTGGGAAGTATATCCCCGGCAGTTGTGAGTATATCCACTGCAAGTTGAGGTGTATATCCCCGGCAGGTGGGGAGTATATCCCCTGCAGGTAGGGAGTATATCCCAGCAGGGGGAGTATATCTCTGCAGGTTGGGGAGTATATCCCGGTAGATGGGAATATATCCCCTGCAGGTTGGGGTGTATATCTCCGGCAGGTGAAGAATATATCCCCGGGAGGTGGGAAGTATATCCCGGAAGGTAGGGAATATATCCCGGCAGGTGGGGATTAAAACTCAGGCAGGTGGGTAGTATATCCCCGGGAGGTGCGATGAATATACCCGGCAGGTGGGGAGTATATCCCAGCAGATGGCGAGCATTTCCCCGGCAGGTGGGGAGTATATCCCCGGCAGGTGGAGTATATCCCAGGCAGGTGGAAAGTATCTTCCCGGCAGGTGTGATGTATATCCCAGGAAGGTGGGAAGTATATCCCCGGCTGGTGGGTAGTATATCCCCAGCAGGTGGGGAGTATATCCCGGCAGGTTGAAGAATATATCTCCTGCAAGTGGGGAGTAAATCCCCAGCAGGATGGGAGTATATCACCGACAGATGTGGAGTATATACCCGGGTTTGGGAGGTGGTGGAAGGTGGGGAATGTATCCCCGACAGGTGGGGAATATATCCCGGAAAGTGGTGAGTATATCCAAAGCAGGTGGGGAGTATATCCCCTGCTAGTTGTTGACTACATCCCGGCAGTTGAGAATATTTCCACGGCAGTTAGCAAGTATATCACTGGAAGGTGGGGAGTATATCCCCTGCAGGAGGGGAGTATATCCCCAGCAGTATATCCCCGGAAGGTGGTGAGTATATCCCAAGCAGGTGGGGCGTATATCCCCTGCTACTTGTTGAGTATATCCCGGCAGTTGGGAGTCTATCCATGGCAGGTGGTCAGTACATCACCGGAAGGTGGGGAGTATATCCCCGGCAGGAGGGGAGTATATCCTCAGCAGGTAGCGAGTATATCCCCGGGAGGTGGGAAGTATATTCCCGGCAGGTTGGGGAGTATTTTCCCAGTAACTGGGAGTATATCTCCTACAGGTTGGGAAGTATATCCACGGCAGCTTGGGGAGTATATCCCAGGCAGGTGAGAGTATATTCTCTGCAGGTTGGGGTGTATATTACTGCAGATGGGGAGTATCTCTCCGGCAGGTGGAAGTATATCCCCTGCAGGTCGGGGTGCATATCTCTGGCAGGTGGAGAGTATATCCCCGGCAGGTGGGGAATACATCCCCAGCAGGTGGGGGGTATATCCTCAGCAGGTGGGGAGTTTATCACCAGCAGGTTGAGGTGTATATCAACGGAAGGTGTGGAGTATATATCCGGCAGGTGGGGAGTATATCCCCTCCAGGTTGCAAAGTATATCCCCGGCAGGTGGGGAGTATATCCCCTGCAGGTTGGGAAGTATATCCCCGGCAGGTGTCGAGTTTATCCCCAGCAGGCGGGGAGTATATCACCGGCAGGTGGGAGTATATATTCTGCAGGTTGGGGAGTATATAGCCAGCAGGTGGTAATATTTCCCTGGAAAGTGGGGAGTATATCCCAGGGAGGTGGGAGTATATTTACAGGAGGTTGGGATGTATATCCCCGTCGGTGCGGAGTACATCCCCGCAGGTGGGGAGTATATCCCCGGCAGGTGGTTATATATCCCCAGCAGGTGGGGAGTATATCCCAGGGAGGTGGGAGTATATTTCCAGGAGGTTGGAGCGTATATCCCCCGTAGGTGGGGAGTATATCCTCCGCAGGTGGGGAGTATATCCCCGTCAGGTTCGGAGTATATCCCTGGCAGGTGGGAGGGTATCCTCTGCAGTTTGGGGAGTATATGCCCGGCAAATGGGAATATATTCTCTCTATGTTGGAAAGTATATCTCCGGAAGATGGGGAGTATATCCCCGGCAGGTAAGGAGTATATCCTCTACAGGTGAGGAATATATCCCCTTGCAGGTGGGAGTATATCGTCTGCTGGTCTGGAGTATATTCCCGGCAGGTGGGGAGTATATCCCCGGCAGGTGGGGTGTATATCCCTGCAGGTGGGAAGCATATCCCCGGCAGGTGGGGAGTATATTTCCTGCAGGTGGGGAGTATATCCCCTGCAGGTGGGGTTTATATCCCCGGCAGGTGGGGAGTATATACCCGGCAGGTGGGGAGTATATCCCCTGCAGGTGGAGAGTATATCCTCGGCAGGTGGGGAGTATATCCCTGGCAGGTGGGAGGGTATCCTCTGCAGGTTGGGGAGTATATCCCCGGCAGGTGGGAATATATTCTTTTTATGTTGGGAAGTATATCCCAAGAAGGTGGGGAGTATATCCCGGCAGGTAGGGAGTATATTCCCTGTAAGTGGGGATATATCCCCGGCAGGTACTAAGTATATCCCAGGCAGGTGGGGAGTATATTCGTCGGCAGGTAGGGAGTATATCTCCTGCAGGTGGGGAGTATATCCCTGGTAGGTGGGGAGAATATCCACGGCAGGTGGGGAGTATATCCCGGAAGGGGGGAGTATATCCTCGGTAGGTTGGGGAGTATATCCCCGACAGGTGGGGAGTATATCCCCTGCAGGTTGGGAAGGATATCCCAGCCAGGTGAGAAGTATATCCCCGGGAGGTGGTGAGTATATCCCAGGCAGGTTTTGAGTATATCCCTGGCAGATGGGATTAAATCCTCTGCAGGTTGGGGATTATATCCCCGGCCGGTTAGAGTATATCCTCGGCAGGTGGGGAGTATATTACCGGCAGGAGGGAGTATATCCCCTGCAGGTTGCGGTGTATATCCCCGGGAGGTGGGGAATATATCCCCAGCAGGTGGGAGTATATTCCGTGCAGGTTGGGGAGCATAACACCGGCTGATGGGAGTATATCCCGTGAAGATTGATGTGTATATCCCCGAAAGGTGTGTAGTATATCCCCTTCAGGTGAGGATTATATTCCCTGCAGGTGGGTAGTATATCCCCTGTAGGTTTGGAGGTATATCCTAGGCAGGTGGGGAGTATATCCCTGGCAGGTGGTGAGTATACCCCTGACAAGTGGAGAGTATATCCCCGGCAGGTGGGAGTATATCCTCTTAATATTCCCGGCATATAGTAGTATATCTCCAGCAGCTGGGAGTATATCCCCGGCAGGTGGGAGTATATCCCCTGCAGGTTCGGGTGTATATCGCCGTCAGAAGGGGAGTATATCCCTGCCAGGTGGGAAGTATATCTTCTGCAGATGGGAAATATATCCAGACAGGTTCGGAGTATATCCTTGGCAGGTGGAAATATATCCCGTGCAGTCTGGGGAGTATATCCCCGACAGGTGGAAGTAAATCCCCTGTAGGTTGGGAAGTATATCCCCGATAGGTGGGGAGTATATCCCCGTCAGATGGGGAGTATATCCTCGGTAGGTGGGGAGTATATCCCCGCAAGGAATCAGTATTTCCCCGGAAGGTTTGAGAGTATATCCCTGGCAGGTGGGAGTATATCCTCTGTGGGTTGGGAAGTGTATCCCCGGCAGGTGGGGAGTATATCCCCGGCAGGTGGGGAGTATATCCGCGGCAGGTACGGAGTATATCCCTGGCAGGTGGGAGTGTATCCTCTGCAGGTTGGGGAGTATATCCCCGCAGTTGGGAATATATCCATTTTAGGTTGGGAAGTATGTCCCAGGAAGGTGGGGAGTATATCCCGGCAGGTAGGGAGTATAGCCTCTGCAGGTGGGGAGTATATCCCAAGCAGGTGCTGAGTATATCCCCGGCAGGTGGGGAGTAAATCGTCAGCAGGTGGGGAGTAAATCGTCAGCAGGTGGGGAGTATATCTCCGGCAGGTGGGGAGTATATCCCGTCAGGTGGGAAGAATATCCAAGGCATGTGGGAAGTATATCCCCGGAAAGTGGGAGTATATCCTCGGCAGGTTGGGGAGTATATCCCTGGCAGGTGGGGAGTATATCCCCTGCTGGCTTGGGTTCATATCCCTGGAAGGTGGTCAGTATATCCCCGGCAGTTGGGGAGTTTTCCCCGGCAGGTGGGAAATATATCCTCGGCAGGTGAAAGTATATTACCTGCAGGCTGGAAAATATATCACCGGCATTTGGGAGTATATCCTCTGCAGGTTGGGGTGTATATCCCCAGGTGGGGAGTATATCCCGGTAAGAGGGAAGTATATTTCTGTCAGGTGGCGAGTATATCCCTTGCACGTGGGGAGTATATCCCCCAAGGTGGGGCGTATATCCCCGGTAGGTGGGGAGTAAATCCCCGGCAGGTGGTGGGTATATTCCCAGCAAGTGGTAGTATATCCCCTGCAGGTTGGGAAGTAAATCCCCGGCAGGTGGGAGTATATCCCCTAAAGGTTGGGTGTATATCCCCGGAAGGTGTGGAGTATATCCCTGCAGGTGGAGAATGTATCCCCGGCAGGTGGGGATTATATCTCCTCCAGGTTGGGAAGTATATCTCCGTCAGGTGAGGAATATATCCCTACAGGTCGGGAAGGATATCCCAGGCAGGTGGAAAATATATCCCCAGGAGGTGATGAGTATATCACTGGCAGGTGGTGAGTATATCCCCGGCAGGTGGGGAGTATATCCCCGGCAGGTGGGAGTATATCCTCCGCAGGTTGGGTGTATATCCCCGGCAGTTGGGGAGTATATCCCCGGAAGGTGGGCAGTAAATATCAGGCACGTGGGGGTATATCCCGGACAGGTAGGAGTATATCCCTTGCAGGGTGGGGAGTATATCTGCGGCAAGTAGGAGTATATCCCCTGCAGGTCGAGGTGTATAACCCCGAAAGGTGTGGAGTATATCCCCGGCAGATGGAGAGTATATCCAATCCAGGTTGGAAAGTATATCCCGGCAGCTGGGGAGTATATCCCCTGCAGGTTGGGAATTATATCCAAGGCACGTGGGGAGCATATCCCGGCAGGTGGTGAGTATATACCCGGCAGGTGGGGAGTATATCCCCAGCAGGTGAGGAGTATATCCTCAGAGGGTGGGAGTATATCCCCTGCAGGTTGGGGTGTATATCTCCGGCAGGTGGGAAGTATATCCCTTGCAGATGATGAGTATATCCCCGGCAGGTAGGGTGTATATCACAGCAGTTTTGGAGTATATCTCGGCAGGTGGGGAGTATATCCCCAGAAGGTGGGGAATATATCCAGGCAGGATCGGAGTATATCTCTGGCAGGTGGAAGTATATCCCTTGTAGGTTGGGAAGTATATGCCCGGCAGGTGGGGAGTATATCCCCTACAAGTTGGGAGTATATCCCCGGAAGGTTGGAGTATTTCCCCTTCAGGTTTGGGAGTATATCCAGATGGGGAGCATATCCCCTGCAATTGGGGAATATATCCAGGAAGGTTCGGAGTATATCCATGGCAGATGGAAATATATCCCCTGCAGATTGGGTAGTATATCCCCGGCAGGTTGGATTATATCCCCTGTAGGTTGAGAAGTATATCCCCGGTAGGTAGAGAGTATATCCCCGGCAGGTGGGAAGTATATCCCCGGCAGGTGGGAGTATATCACCTGCAGGTGGGGTGCTTATCCCCGGCAGATGGGGAGTATATCCCCGGCAAGTGGGGAGTATATCCCCGGTAAGTGAGGAGTATATCCCAACAGTTGGGAGTATATCCCCTGCTGGCTTTGGAGTATATCCCCGGCAGGTGGGAGTTTATCCCCTGCAGGTTGGGGTGTATATCCACGGCAGGATGGGACTATATCCCAAGTAGGGAGGGAGTATATCCCCGGTAGGTGGGGAGTATATACCCTGCAGCTGGGGAGTATATCCACGGCAGGTGGGAGTACATCCCCGGCAGGTTGGGAGGTATATCCCCAGCAGATGGGGAGTATATCCCCTGCAGATTGGGAAGTATATCCCCGTCAGGTGGAAAGTATATCCCCGGCAGATGGGGAGTTTACCTTCGGAAGGTGGGGAGTATATCGGTGACAGATGGGAGTATATCCCATGCAGGTTTGGGAGTATATCCCCGGCAGGTGGGAGTGTCCTCGACAAGTGGGTAGTATATCTCATTCAGATGGAAGTATATCCACTGCAGGTTGGGGACGAAATCCCCGGCAGGTGGGAGTATACCCCCGGCAGGTTGGGAAGTTCATCCCCGGCAGGTGGGGAGTATATCCCGGGCAGGTGGAAGTATATCCCCTGCAGGTTGGGGAGTATATCCTCGGCAGGTGGGAGTATATCCCCTGTAGGTTGGGAAGTATATCTCCGGCAGGTGGGGAGTATATCCACGGCTGGTGGGGAGTATATCCCCAGCAGGTGGGGAGTATATCCCCTGCAGATTGTGGAGTATATCCCGGCAGGTGGGAATATATTCCCTGCAGGTTGGGGTGTATATCTCCGGCAGGTGTTGAGTATATCCCTTGGAAGTAGAAAGAATATCCCCGGCAGATGGGGAATATATCCCGGCAGGTGGGGATTATATCCCAGGCAGGTAGGGAGTATATCAACGGCAGGTGGGTTGTATATACCCAATAGGTGGGGAGTATATCCTCGGCAGGTGGGGAGTATACCCCGGCAGGTGGGGAGTATATACCAGGCAGTTGGAAGTATATCACCCGCATGTGGTCCGTATATCCCAGGCAGGTGGGGTGTATATCCCCGACAGGTGGGGAGTATATCCTCGGCAGGTGAAGAGTATATCCCAGCAGGTGGGAAGTATATCCCCGGCAGGTTGGGGAGTATATTTTCGGCAGGTGGGAGTATATCTCCAACAGGTTGAGAAGTATATCCCCGTCAGGTGGGGAGTATATCCCCTGCAGGTGGGGAGTATATCCCCGGCAGGTTGGGGAGTATATTCCCGGCAGGTGGGAGTATATCTCCAACAGGTTGAGAAGTATATCCCCGTCAAGTGGGGAGTATATCCCCAGCAGGTGGGAGTATATCCCCGGCAGGATGGGAGTATATCACCGGCAGTTGGGGAGTATATCCCGGGGGTGGGGAGTATATCCCCGACAGGTGGGGAGTACATCCCAAGCAGGTGGGGAGTGAATTCCCTTTAGGTTGAGGAATATAAACCAGCAGGTGGGAGTATATCCCCGGCAGGTGAGGAGTATATCACCAGAAGGTGGGGAGTATATCGCCAGCAGGAGGGGAGTATATCCCAGCAGGTGGGGAGTATATCCTAGGTAGGTGGGGATATATACCCGGCAGGTTGGGGAGTATATTCCCGGTAAGTGGGAGTATATCTCTGGCAGGTTTTGAAGTATATCCCAGTAGGTTGGAAGTATATCCCTGGCAGGGGGGAGTATATCCCCTGTAGGTTGGGATGTATATCCCCGGCAGGTGGGGAGTATATCCCCGGCAAGTGGGGAGTATATCCCCGGCAAGTGGGAGTATTTCCCGGGCAAGTGGGAGTATATAACCTGCAGGTTAGGGTGTATATCTCCGGCAGGTGGGGAGTATATCCCCTGCATGTGGGGAGTATATACCCGGCAGGTGGGGAGCATATCCTCAGAAGGTGGGGAGTTTATCCCCTGCAGGTTGGGGTGTATATCACCAGAATGTGTGGAGTATGGAGAGTATATACTCCCCGGCAGGTGGGGAATATATCTTTAGCTGGTGGGAGTATATTCTCGGCAGGTGGGGAGTATATCCCCGGCAGCTGGGGGGTATATCCCTGGAGGTTGGGAAGTATATACCCCTGGCAGGTAGGGAGTATACCCCCTGCAGATGGGGAGCATGTCCTCGGCAGGTTTGGGGTATATTCCCGGCAGGAGGTGAGTATATCCCTGGCAGGTCAGGAGTATATCCCCTCCAGGTTTGAAGTATATCCCCGGCAGGTAGGGAGTGCATCCCCTATAGGTTGGTAAGTATATCCCAGGCAGGTGGAGAGTATATCCCTGGAAGGTGGTGAGTATATCCCGGGCAGGTGGGGAGTATATCCCCGGCAGTTGGGAGTATACCCTCTGCAGGCTGGTTAGTATATCCCCGGCAGGTGGGAGTATATCTCCGTCATGTGGGGAAGAAGATATCCCCGGCAGGTGGGAGTATATCCCCTGCACGTTGGGGTGTATATCCCTGGCAGATGGGGAATATATCCCCTACAGTCGGAGTATATCCCCTGCACGTTCGGAGCATATCCTCGGCAGATGGGAGTACATCCCCTGCAGGTTGGGATGTATATCCTCGGAAGGTGGGAAATTTATCCCCGGCAGGTGGAGAATATATTCCCGGCAGGTGGGGAGTACATCTTCTCCAGGTTGGGAATGATATCCCTGGCAGGTGGGCAGTATATCCGCTGTAGGTTGGGAAGTATATCCCAGGCAGGTTGTGGGCATATACCCGGCAGGTGGGGAGTATATCCCCGACAGGTGGAGTATATCTTCTGCATGTTGGGGATTATATCCCCTGCAGGTGGGAGTATATCCACGGCAGGTGGGAGTATATCCCCGGCAGGTGGGAGTATATCCCCTGCATGTTGGGGTGTATATCCCGGGCAGGTGGGAAGTATATCCCCGGCAGGTGGGGAGTATATCCCGGCAGGTGGGGAGTACATCCCCTGCAGGTGAGGAGCATATCCCCGAGCATATCCCGGGCAGGTTCGGAGTATATCGCCGGCAGGTGGAGAATATATTCCCGGCAGGTGGGGAGTACATCTTCTCCAGGTTGGGAATGATATCCCTGGCAGGTG
>JAUUDZ010026501.1:0-10000 GCA_032361705.1 Panulirus versicolor | reverse complement strand
GATCGTACCGTCATGCTAAGGGGTTTAGGACTGAACATAGTAAGACGATGATGACGTATGACTGACGATCCATCCCAGGCGGGATATGTCCCAGCCCCAGATGGCTGACCTACCTGGGCCGGCGGGTGGTGGCAGCTGACGCTACGAGGTCAGGTCAGGTCAGGTCAGGAGGTGGTGCTGATGATGGTCGCCAGCTGTGCAGGAGGGAAGACACAGACCCGTGTGGCTGCTGTACCACCTGTTGATTCTCCTAACTATCTCCCCCCAACACCCCCACCCGCACCCCACCCCACACGCACGCGCGCGCGCGCGCGCTCCCGCTATACATATTCAGCGTCAGGTTCCACATGTTCATATTGTGGTTCGTCCGACGTCAGATCCTGTTCAGACTTCTAGGAAGTACTGAAAGAGCACAGACTGGAAGTTCCATGAATCCAAGCCTGGAAATGATCCAGTTCAGTGGTAAACCAGAAAGCTTGTGTGGACTTCCTGGAATCACCAGCTCTGAAACACAGTTCAAGAAAGTTTCAAAATGGAGGATTTTCCAGATCACGAGAACTCTGGGTTTTGATATTTGCCGTGTTTGGTGTTGCCGGGAATGCTTGTGTTGTTCCGTGGCGGCAACACAGCAGTGATGGATGGTGTTGCGTCAAGAGGAGGCCCATGGGAGAGGCCAGCTCTCTCTCTCCATCTCGTAATTACACCTGGGTCAGAATCACCTGTTGGCCACACCCGCTCGGTGCGTGGCAGGGTTTGTTCTGAAGGTCACCCATCACCTGACGCTGATCCATCAAGGCATTCTGGCTTTTCCTTTGGTTTGTTTGGAAACCCTTGGTAACGATTCAGCCCTTCAGGTAGCGTTCTGACCCTTCAGGAAACTTTTCAGGCTCTCAGGTAACGTTTCGGCCCCTCAGTTAATGTTTTGACCCTTCAGGTAACGTTTTGACCCTTCAGGTAACGTTTCGACCCTTCAGGTACTGTTTTGGCCCTTCAGATAACGTTTCAGGCCTTCAGGTAACGTTTCTATCTTCATATAACGTGTCGGCCCTTCAGGTTGGATGTCTAAACTTCAGCTAACGTTTCAGCCCTTCAAGTAATGTTTCGTCCCTCCAATCATCACTCCCTCCAAAAAACCTCACCTCCAACAAATCCCTCCGAGCAGTGGCCACCTCCCACCACCTGTCCCTCTCTGGTCAAGAACCAAGAAATGCGTCGGTGGCTGTACCTCCCGCCGTCTGCGTCTGGGCCAGTGTTTGTCGGAGCCTCGCCACATTATCAAGACTAGCTGGGCAACACTCGGGTCCTGGGAGAGTTGCAGTCTCGCCCATCAAGTGTTGTCTGACCCGAACACACATTGATCTGAACTCACTTGACTCCTGCGACTGTTATTGGTAATGTTTGTGTCACATGTGTTAACGTTATGCCCCCATTACCCGAGATCTATTGCCTTCACCACTGCCTGAATAATGTTTATGGCCCTGATAAACTGGTATACACACACACACACACACACTCATTATGTGTGGATATAGTTATAAGTTTTTTCTTTGTTTCCCGCCATCCTGGTCCTATGTCACCCAGGCCTCTACTGCCCCTGGATCTGAGAAGCCATCGTTTGCCTGTCATTTGTGTCTTCAGCTTACCAGTTGGTCGTGTGGCTCCCGGGCTGGGGCTCCAGACGTCACTCTGGACCTGGGACTGTTTGGTGACCGCAATGATAACATCCTTGTGTCGTTTGGTGGGATGACGTTACTTCATGATGGATGGTCAAGTTAAAAACCCAAAGATTGTCTTGATGCGGCTGCCTTCAGCCAGGAGGAACGAGCTTGTGTGTATGTGTGTGTGTGTGTGTGTGTGTGTGTGTGTGTGTGTACTGTAGGGTGTGGGATCTTTATATAACTTGTAGTGCCCAGTTATTTCAACTTAATTTGCTGTTACACAACTTTTTTACACTTCCGTATGTTGTCCATGTCATCATTCCCACCACACACACACACACACACACACACACACACACACACACACACACCTTGATTTATGTACCAACCTCCGAGGGGAGGATGAACAGCTGGGTTGCCTGTAGGCAGATTGCCTATCTGTATATAGAGCCTCATGTTTAAAGATCTATGTTCTGAAAACAGCTCGACTAAGCCATGGAAAATTGCGCCCCTTTCTTATAAAGGATTCATTTGTATCAGTGATAAATAACCAGTTCTCAATATTTACCGAGACTCCCCCACGTAAAACAGGAAACAAATGACGTGGGGAAGCTACGTTACTGTCAAGGGAAGATGACGTAAATCTTCGCTATACTTTGTGTCCGAGTTGTATAGAGGCCATCACGCGGGGGGGGGGGGGGGGTTTCAAACTCGTGTTGTGGTGGGAGGAGAAGCTATCAGGGGAGACAACCTGGTGTGGTGGTGAGAGAGGGCAGACCTAGGATGTAAATATTGACACAGAGGGAGTAGGACGCCTCCCCTTCCTTTTGGTAATACCTCAAACGCATGGGAGAGAGCAGCGAGAGGGGAGAAGGGAGAGCGGGGAGAATACAGAGAGAAGTGAGAGTGGATGGGAGGGAGACGACAGGGATTTAAAGAGAATAAGGAAGTGTAGGGAGAGTCATGCTTAGTGCAGTACTACAGGATGGTCTGCTGGGCCTTCCCTCTAGGTCAAGGTAGTACCCCAAATGGGCACGACTGTACTAACCTTCAGCACGACAGTACGACCCTGGAGCGCTGTAGTACGACCCTTGAACACGACCTTGGGTGAAGATGGTCTGACCTTGAACCTATCTCTGTAAAGAGCCAGGTCAGTAGCCAGGTCATCATGCACAAAGGTCGTAAACATCGTGCTGAAGGGTCATATGTCATAGTGAAGGGTAGTACGTCTTGCTCAAGAGTCGTAGCGTCATGTTCAAGAGTCGTACCGTCTTGCTCAAGAGTCGTACCGTCGTGCCCAAGGGTCAAACCGGCGCACTAAAGAGTTCCGACCCAATCAGCAATAAAACAAAAGGTTCAGCGATATTCTGTTGTCTGTCTTCTTTTTTATCGACTACAGATAGAGTGTTTATCAGGTATTAGGTGGACATACAGCAATTGGGTTACTCGGAAATGTTAATTGAACGGTGGAAACGTACCCAGATCACCACGAATGAAATGATAGTCATTGCCCACGAAAACCATGTGATCGTGTCCAGGTTAGGATCATAAGTCACATAAAGAGACTAGAAACAGAAGAGAAAACAGAAGATCCATATTTGTGGAAACTCAGCAGTGTTTACGTTGCCGCTCTTTATCTTCAGTAAATTTGATGCAATGCGTCCTGATGAGCCAGAAATTATCAGTTATCTTACAATCTGGCATCGTGAACCCCTCCTTGCCCCGTTTTCTTTATATGTAAATATCAATTTTGTTCACTCTTGTTAGGGTAACAAAGAATCATTTCTGACCTTTGACCCATCACCCTAACCTTTGACACATCATTTTTACCTGTGTACCCATCACTTTGACCCCTTACCCGTTACTTAGAGCTTTATAACTCATCATTCTGACCTTTGACCCATCACTACTTAGAGCTTTATAACTCATCATTCTGACCTTTGACCCATCACTCAGACCTATAACCCATCACTGTGACCTCTGACCCATCATTCTGATCTGTGACCCACCACTGTCATATGGTCATGAGGAGAACACTTGGAGAAGAAACCAACAAGAAATATACGAATACTAATCATTGCTTGAACTCATGTGTGTCATTTTTGGACATTGGAAAAAGTAATCTTTTCACTCGAGAATGTAATTACTTCAATATAACCTTAAAGTTAGAGACTTGGCATGTCAGGTGTAGCGGAAATTACATCAGGTCTCGCTATAATCTGGAAATCTACTTTACGATCTAATTTACGCGTCCTGGAACCCATCCCACTCCGTCCCTGGAACCCATCCCACTCCATCCCTGGAACCCATCCCACTCCGTCCCTGGAACCCTTCCTTCTTGTGTCCATGAATAATTCAATGAATCTCCGAGCTTGGGAATTAGCTGGCCTTCACAGTCTGATAATTATATAATCCTCTACTGACATATATAATCCACTGCTATACTGCTGACATATATAATCCACTACTGTACTGCTGACATATATAATCCACTACTGTACTGCTGACATGTATAATCCACTACTGTACTGCTGACATATATAATCGTCTGCTGGTGACTGATATATGTGCAGAGGATCGTGAAAGTCCTGGACCTTCATGTTTTTCATAGAGGTATGAACAACACACACACACACACACACACACACACACACACACACCCACACACACACACACAGGGACGGGCTGTGCTTGAAGGAGTGGGTGGGAGTCAGTCAGGCGTTATGTGCTGTGTGGTGTGGTGTCCTTCATGTGTCATGCAACCTGACTGGTGTCTCTCTTTCCTCACAGGTGTCTCTCCTTGTCTCGTGCAAGAGTGTCATCTCTATTCTGACCCCCTGAATACCCCCTGACTGTTGCTTGTCCTCATCAGCTCACAACTCACTCATAAATGAAGTTACGTTCACGTACTTCTCACTCTTGTCCGTCCGTGCACATACACTCCAGCCAACCAACCAACCCCCTCCCCCTGGCCCACCAGATCACCAAGGGGTGGTGCTGGTGGGGGTGGTAGCATGATGGTGCTCCTTGTGGTGGTGGTGGTGATTGTGGTACCATGATGGTGATCGTTGTGATGGTGGTGGTGATTGTGGTAGCATGGCGGTGGTGGTGGTGGCTGGGGTGTGTTGAGTGTGACTCGCTGCTCACAATAATGGGTCTGGTGGCGCGTAACCGCTGTCCCACGACCTAAACTGGGATTGGAATTTTGTATTGAGATGTACTGATTGGGATTCAGGCGAGTGATCAGGTATGTGAATAAGTCCTATTCAGGTGTGCCAATTAGAATTCCCATTTGTGTCCCTGTATCCACTGGTACAAAGGAGTGTGTGTGAGTAGGAAGAAAACACCAAGAAGTCGAGAAAGAAAACGGACTGAGGTATACGAGACTTTGCTTGCGAATGCGGATTAGACACGTTCGGACCTTGACGTCCCCGAACTTTGGCCGGGGTCTCCCCGTCGACTATTGATGCCCGACTGACCAGACTAATTACTGTTCTGGGAGGTTAACTGTTGTTAGCGGTTGAGGAGGGGTTGGCAAAGGGCTGGGGTGGGCGAGCGGTGGGTTGACTGTGGGCGAGCGGTGGGTTGACATCTTGACCTCTTTGTCGCGTGGGGATAGTCGATGGAATGGGGTGAGGAGGCCTGTCTGTGGTGGTGTTGGATCAGTAGTGGATGGAGGAAGAGCAGGTGGATCAGTAATGGATGGAGGAAGAGCAAGTGGATCAGTTATGGATGGGCTGGTGGTGTTCGGGCCAGCATTGGGAGGATTAATAGTAGCTGGCTCCGTTGAGGGTGGATCATCATTGGTCTGATGGATGATGGATCGGAGGTGGATGATCAGGTGGAGGAGGGGGGATCACTAGAGGGTGGATCAGCATTGGCTGGTTTAGACGTGGGTGGATTATCGGCCGGTGGATCACCTCCACGGATCAGTGAGGGAGGGTCGGACGCTGCGCCTGGCCCTCAACAACACGAGTCTTTCAAAGGAATGTAGTTGCTTTCATCTGGTGTTGACATAGAGCCCTTCCCAGCCCGAGGTGCCATAGAGCCTTACCTAGCCGAGGTGCCAGAGAATCGTCCCTAGCAGGGGTGCCACAGAGCCTAGCACAGCCGAGGTGCCAGAGAGTCGTACCCAGCAGGGGTGCCAGAGCCTAGCACAGCCGAGGTGCCAGAGAGTCGTACCCAGCAGGGGTGCCACAGAGCCATTGTGAAGCTGGTGGAAGAGCCGCTTCTCACGCTGGGAGCGCCGTCAATCGACCGGGGCTTCAGAATATGTCTCGTTCTCAGAATATATGGAAAAGGTTGCCATGGTGTATTGAATGTAGCCCGCTAATGATCACACACCCCACTCTCTCTCTCTCTCTCTCTCTCTCTCTCTCTCTCTCTCTCTCTCTCTCTCTCTCTCTCTCTCTCTCTCCACCAGGCTCTCAACCACTTCCAGATCACCTCTGTCATCGCTCGAGGGGCTTCGTCTTATCGCCGTAACCACGTATGACGTCAGAGACTCCTTTCCGTAACTATAGGCGTTGGGCGAAGTGGCCAGCGTTTCACACCTCCTTAGCAACCACTATCCCCGGACGCCACCTGAAGGTTGGAGTCGATGGTGCAGTTATCCGGACGCCATTTAGCAGGCGCGGGCATGCCCCAGGGTGGTAGTCTAGGTCCTCTGTTATGAAGCGTTGCTCTGGGAAGCCAAATATGATTCCTGAAGTCTACGGCAATTACATCCCGACCAGTTCTTAAAAAGATGATTGTACGAATGTTGATTATCTTCACTCAACGTCTTGGCTACGTTACCAGGATGTTAATGAGGAACAGGTGTGGTTGGCACTTGTAGTGTTTAGGAAGTACGACAGCAAAGAGATTATAATTGCTTTTCAAAACGACTGTTAGATATTCTAAATACCTGAAGCTACATAGACCCCTATGACGCTAATCTACTCCCATTGGAATATGATTTAATCTACTGGAGAACATTTCCTGCATCATTTGTCTACGAGAACAGTCAGAGAGAGACTCTACTTTACCATACACATCATTCGAAAAGGATGAACACTTTCAGCAAACCGTCCAACATCGTAGGAGTCGTCTGACAGTCACGAACAAGGCCAATGTTCGCTCTCAAGGCTGACGACCATCTTACCTCACTCTCTGTGGTCGACCTGTGGACTGACCCTAATGGACAAGATGGAAAAATAAGTCTGTAGTTTCCTCCCACAACCTCCTGATAAACACCCTAGTCTTAATGTTTCTGGTTCGCGAACCGCTCTGGAAAACAGAAAGAAACACACTCTATCGCAGTACTCTCTTCTGAAACTCTGTTGATATTCTTCGGTGAACTCCGAAAATATATCTGTGTGAAATGCATCCCTAACCCTGTCTCGGTTACGTGGTGATCTTGAAAGTCGGTTTGTTGTACTGCCGATGGTTCGAACCCCCCACCTCTGGTATCGGATCTGGGATTCTAAAAGACCAGGCTAGAAAGAGCGGAGGTCAGCAGTCTTCATTAGTGGTATTTACACACACACTGGCCTAACATGTATCGCGCCTCGCTGGAGAGAACTCACCTCCTCAGCAGGTGATCTGTAAGCCTCATGCCACACGATAGGTGGAGGGAGGGAGGGAGGGAGGGAGGAAGATGCCAGTCAGTGAGTCTGCTCCTCTCTGGCATTAAGTCAGCTGGCGCGTCAGTCCTTCCGTTCCTGTATCCCTAAACATTTTACAGAGGTGCACGGAGCAATCTGATCCCCAATTCAGTCAATGATAGCACGAAGTGTAGCGTATGAGCTCCTCCTTTTTCCTCTCTTTTTTGTGGGGGGGGAGGATGGATGCTGTTTGATCCGTTGGTGGCGGTTCATTGATTGGACACGTCTTTTCAGCGTCAGGCGTGATAGCTGACGTGTGCTGACTTACTTCATGCGGGTCGAATAGGGTGGAAAACATCACGCGTGTGGGGATGTGAAGATTGTACCCCGTTGCCATCCATTCACATGCAATGTACGGCGACGTCTCACATATTTTTTTTTTTTTTTTTCTAGCGACTGTAGATCATTGTCTTAACGTAGTATTTTGCCTCGGCAGCTTTTTCACAAGCATGCACAGAGTACGACCTGCCTTTATTCACACACACACACACCAAGTGTCTCCAGTTCCCAGAATTTGGCTTTACGATGTCTTACACTGCGTCCGAATGACGGAAGCTGCCAGACGTGAGAACCCCCATTTGCAGTGCGTGTGTGGACGTCAAATCTTTTATCTCCGATATAAACGGACCCGAATTTTCCGTTCAGATAACGCGCGAGGAAAAACGTTGATGATGCGTTCCGTTTAAGGCCCTTACTGTAACGCAAGCCGTCCCAGAACAGCAGCTTGAAAGCCATTTTTCTCGAAAGGCTGTATTTCATCAACGTACTTTCTGCCCGTCTTCGTCATGTTACAGATATTCAGAAACATATCATTATCTACTTGGTACACAGACCTCAGTTTGAATGGCATTCATTTCTTCTTTTACGTATTTTTACCTCATCGCGTTTATCTCATGCTTGTAAACATGTACGCAGAATTAAACCCAATAAAAGTACACGACAGTTATTTTCTAGATAGATCATCGAACCAGGTATGTAAATAAACATGATTTTATTTTTTTCTTTTCACTTACACTAAAGATACGAAAACATACCGTGCGATCACTGAGGAAGTCATTATCGTACAGACATCATGCATTCATGGAGCTGTAGTTTGAAGAGGAAGTCTCGACCTGGCGTTAATTATCGAGAAGGTCCCGTGGGTCAACACCCAGGATGCGGTGGAGTGTTGTGGAAGAGCTGAGGAGGAGGAGGAGGAGGAGGAGTGAACAAAGGGGTGGATGGGGGTGGAAAGAGACGGGAAGGAGTAGAGCGGTGAGTTGGAGATGGTGGTCCTCCACTGGTGGGAGGGGGGTTAAGTACGGAAAGAGAGAGAGAGAGAGAGAGAGAGAGAGAGAGGGAGAGGACGAAGTGTGTTGGAAGTACTGCTCTCTTACCCTCTACAGGAACTCTTAGTCTTGAAGATATGAGAGCCAAAGAGGCGAAGATGGAGTGTGTGTGTGTGTGTGTGTGTGTGTGTTGCAGGTTGGGTGACAGCGAGGCAAAACGATAGTGTTGGGTACTCCATACTGTGGCCCGCAGCGTTGTATATACTGAAGGACTGTTGGCAAGTTTGAGGATAAGGTGGCGGACATCAAATCGATCAGTTCTTTATCTATCCTGAAGTGTATGAAAAATCCTAAATCCAAAATGGGAGAGAAGATTATGTTATGATCGTAAAAGGGTCATTATACGTACAGACCACCATTACTCCATCCAGAATAACAGACCCTAGTCTCCTGCAGAGACACATTATTATCTGTAACATGTTTTCTAACACTGGAGCACCAGGGTTCGGGCCCCCAGGGCTTGTTACCATCCTCCTCTCCTTCTCTGTTCCTATCTTTGATCTTCATACATTCCTTCCATCATTACCAGAATGAATACGATCTCTTGGTCTTCTCCCAGTAGAGATGCACACACGCATGCACCCCCCAGGGCAGGACAAGTTCCCCTATTACAGACCACTGCAGGACATGGCCCCCCAAGTTCGGGAGAAACCTGCCGTGTCCTCGTATTTGACGTCTGTGTGGGTCCGACTCCCGTAATTCTTGCTAAACTTTGGGACGCTTAACACCCAAGTGAGTAAGCAAGACTTGTGTGTCTGTGCGTTTTTTTTGGGTTGTTTTTTTTTTTTTTGGTGGTGGTGGTGGCAGCGAGCGAGGTAGTTCGTCACTTAGCGCGGGATACAGTCGAAGTGGAACATCAAGATAAGGTTGGAGGCCTCGAGCGTGGAGGCTACAGAGAGCCGGTCTGTATCCGGGAGGTCATAGCAGAAGTGAGGAAGGAGAGTTACGTGCAGTAAAAAAGAGAGAGAGATGTTCCTCTCTTGATGCTGGAGTGCTTGCTCGCGCCATCTGCCAGGAAGGGGGGCGGCCAAGTACTCCCCTTGGCCTGTATGCACTTCGACCTGCAGGCCAGCGCCCGCCAAACAACTCGGCCTGTGATGTGAGCGAGCCATAAAGAGAGAGGGTGAGTACAGACGCCCTTAAGGGGCTCAAGTGTGCGCGTCCAGGGCGCCATGAACCGCTGGAACGAGATGTTCCAGGTGTGTGCCTGCCAGGTCCTCCGCCCGCAGTCATGCTGCCTGCATCACTCACATCCCAGGCAGACGATGCACGGGGAATAAACGGTGCCACACACACACACACAGAGAGAGAGAGAGAGAGAGAGAGAGAGAGAGAGATCGCGAGAGAGAGAGAGAGTGTGCGAGAGGGT
>JAUUDZ010026479.1:0-11127 GCA_032361705.1 Panulirus versicolor | reverse complement strand
TATATATATGTTATTCAGTCTCTCGTTCACACAGGTATATACGCACATACTCTATGAATACGCATCTAATTCATACAAACATCCAGGCGGGTAAACAGTTCGCGTTCACGTGTGTATGGAAGACGAAAAATATAATATATTTCCTGGGCTGCTTGTGGAGCGATAAGCTACTTAGCTAAAGTATAAAAACGTAATAAAATTCCCTTAAGTAGCTTCAAAGTCTTGGTTACTTTATGGAAAATCAGAAATGAAAAAAAGAGAGGGATTAGAATAGATGAAAGAGTATGGTGTGTGGAGGAAAGCACCTTTGTAATTTTAGGGAAATTATAGGTGTTTTAGGCAATTTTAGGTATCTCGAGTATTATAAGCTATATGCGAAAGTATAACAACAATGATATAATTCTTTAATTTGGCCTTCTTAACTTTTATAGGAGAACCAAAAGGATATGCTATTGAATAAAGAATTGAATAAATTTCTAATATATCTTCAATAATTGTATCTTAAGTTATTATGTGATTCAGTTTTATTTTCGACATGTTCCTTCGGATCCCTCTGACCGTGAAAACGTATCACATACATTTATTCAGATTTCTCCTTCCAGTATTTCCTCTTTGGCTGACGTGTTCCAAAGGTTTCCGGACGCGTCCAACCTGTCATTTTCCCGCTTGTATTCGTTCAGCGAGACATTCTCAGAAGTGTTTCGTTCCATCGTTCAGCGAGACATTCTCACAAGTGTTTCGTTCCATCGTTCAGCAAGACATTCTCACAAGTGTTTCGTTCCATCGTTCTGCGAGACATTCTCACAAGTGTTTCGTTCCATCGTTCAGCGAGCCATTCTCGCAAGTGTTTCGTGCCATCGTTCAGCAAGACATTCTTACAAGTGTTCCTTTCCATCTCTCGTAATACGGCCATTTTCTTTTCATTTGTAGGAGACTTTCTCTCTGTGTTTATTGCAGAAGTAAATAGTCTTTGATTAAGAAAGAAACCATCCATACGCAAAGGAGGAGACTGCGTAGAAGGTGTCGTAAACCATGAACTATATATGAGACTAAAATTGACGCATTTGGAGATCAGCAACAAATGCATTGTTGACAATACCTGGAGTATTTGAGGTATTCAAAACAGGGATTAGATATCTTGAATATAGAATTAGAGTAATGCTGAAATAGCTGTACGAATACCCTGTTCTATAGAGAAATGATATATCAACTGTTTATCTGTATATATGTATGTATGATCAAGAAATACCGCAAACACGGGTTCGATCATTTCTAGAAAGCTGTTTCGAGCCCTTCTGATTTCGACCCTTTCAAAAGACGAGTTCGAATTCGTTTCCAGATGTATTCGTTCTCTTTTGAAATATGGATTGAATCCCTTCTGGAATATATAGATTCGATCCCTTCTAAAATGTTGGTTCGATCCCATGTAAAATACGGGTTCGATCCCTTGTAAAATATGGGTTCGATGCCTTTTAAATGATCTTCCATGTTATCGACTCCTATGGGACCAGCGCCATAAAGCGAGATCGTCCCCCTGTGTTAGAACATAATGTCACATATATTCTCAGACTTTATCTCTACTTTTCATTTTCTCATCGATTTTCAGTTCTTTATACTTTTTCCCATCCTTTTTGGTTTAAGACTTAGAATTTGACTTCGATTTTTATCTGACTACGATAGTGATTTTGAATGATATGTTGGCTCAAACTTAGACTACGTAGATCATTGACCTATTCTCAGGTATCCCGTTCTTCTGTTCTCAGTACCATCGTAGATGTGACTTTGACTTCATTCTTTGCTTTAACGTTTGCTTTGACTTCGACACAGTGGCGCTTATGTAGATCGACGTTCACACTGAAGTTGACTTCCACTCTGACAGACTCTCTCCCTACTTTTAGTGTGAACGAGTTTTCTGTCTGTCTGTAGATGTGACTAAATCTGACACGTGTTCTTTGGCAATTAAGCTTATTATTCGAAGATTGTTTGCTAGATATGATTGAAGACTGGTTCATCTATACACGAAAAAAGAATGTCTGTACATCAAACTCAAGCAGTTTTTTTTATCAGCAGTTCGTCCTAGTTAAGCAGTTTAGTTATATCCAACTGCGTAGTGTCTCTATCGAACATACTCATGATAGTGAAAAAAAAGGAAGATATGTTCTGTTATAGATTTCTTCTAGTACGTAAAATGTCCACTGCTTTCAAACGTGTGGGAGAAGGAGAGTGCACGTCCCACTGTGTGTCTGTCTCCTCCCATGCAGTATTCATGCAATATTTTACGAGTAGCTTTTACACAAGCACAGAGCATTTTGCCTGCATGTCTGAACGTCCAAGAGATAATGGGAGTCCCATGTCTCCCTTGAAAATACAAGTTCCTCCCTCCCTCATTCCTCGATCGCGTGACCTCATGGAGCGAGAGGTCAAGAAAGGATCAAAAGATGTGAGGGAGGGAGGGAGGTTCAGAAAGCATGAGGGTTCAAGAGTTTGGGAAGGTTCTGTGGTCATGAGAACTCACGAGACTGAAAAGGTTTAAAAAAAGTTAAAGGGAAGGGTACGAAAGATTGAGTGAGATATGTTTGTAGGTCGGTAGACTTCCTGATTCTCTCTCTCTCTCTCTCTCTCTCTCTCTCTCTCTCTCTCCAAAAGGTCTTAGAATTTTTGAGGGTTCAGAAATCGATTTGTCTCAGTGGAACTAAAAGATCAGAAGAGGTCTGGGATCAGCGGGTAGACTTCACTGATCAGGGGGACTGGAAGAGGGTATGGCATTACCATCTCCTAAAGTTTATGAGGAAAGACACGATAGGTCGAGACGCCTCTCTAGGGGTTTAGAGATCAAACGGGTCATTAGGAAAGTTCAGAGAACGAGAGGTTGAAATGTTCTTCTTGTCTCTGAACCGGCTCACAGCTTTGAGACCTTGGCCATTGAGGTAAGAGTGGACTGCATCGAGAGGGATTGACACACACACACACACACACACACACACACACACACACACAAACACACACGAATTATTCATATAGTCATTCATTTTTTATTTGTATAATGTATTTATTCATTTATCCATCTACCTGTTCTCATACATTCCTCATATATTTCGTGATATAGACGGTATAATTCACCGCCTCCACGTCACCCAGTCCGTCAGTTCTCAGGGTCACCGGCAGCCCGACAGAAATTTTCCAAGTGGCCTCTCATGGGAGCCGTAAGGACCAGTGGGGGTCGGGGGGCGCCTGGCTCTCCTGCACCAGCTGTGGGCGCTGAGGACGCTCCAGCTCTTCTGAGTCATGACAACCTCGTTGGGCGGAGGGAGTGAGGGTGGGTCTGTGCGGCAACTGGGCCGGGTTCTAGTAGCTATGTGGGTCACACCACCAAACCCAGAAGCTCACAGACAGCCTCCACTCCTCCCTAACTCGGCTCAAGTACATACACCCCAGGACTCGATCCTTGGGCACTCCAGACCCAAAGTTAGGACTCCATAATCCCAAGTTGGGACTCGATCCTTGGGCATTCCAGACCCAAAGTTAGGACTCCACAATCCCAAGTTGGGACTTGATCCTTGGGCATTCCTGACCCAAAGTTAGGACTCCACAATCCCAAGTTAGGACTCGACTCTTGGGCAGTCCAGTCTGCTGGCCCTGTTGTCTCGCACTACCCCAGTGGTCTAAGTGACAGGCAGAGAACAGAAGGTCTGATATAGTCTATGAGGAGGTCATCTAACGAAAGACAGTGATAAGATTCTTTATCTATTATGAATAGAGAGAGGATAGATAAGCAGGAGGCCCCTCATCACTCACTGCTCCTCCAGCTTATCCGCCGGCAGGAATATAACTATGAAGGATGATCACGCATCAAAGACGAAATATACGGACGTGGAAATATACGGACATGGAAATATACGGACATGGAAATATACGGACGTGGATATATATATACGGATGTGGATATATACGGACGTGGATATATATGGACGTGGAAATCTTTATAGAATAGGACTGATGGAAACTACAAGGCGGTATAGCTTAAGCTGCTGGATACTCTTGATGTAAACTTTTGTCTGTTGCTGGAGCTTCCAAAGTAGGGCCCTGTCGGGCAAAGGACCTGTGTGCGAAACGCTGACGTCTTGGTAAGAGATGATGAATGACATAAGCCTCATGTCTACGTATCAAGTGATTAATGGTTAATCTTTCCCTCTTGGTGACGTGGACTATACTTAGGTCCTCTGTCTAACTGAGGGAAAAAAGTATTATGAAGTATAACCTTCGTGTAAGTATGAATGGATCAATGAGGCTCATTAAAACTCCTGTTTTCTTTTGGGATTAATAGATGAGACGCCTCTTGAGTGGAAAGTATTAATGACTAAGACCCCCATCCAAGTGGAAAGGGGTTAACTAATAAGACCCCTGTCCAAGTGGAAAGGGGTTAACTAATAAGACCCCTGTCCAAGTGGAAAGGATTATTGAGTGAGTCCCCTTTTAGATGAAGAGAAAGACCAGTAATTAAGACCTTTGGGCTGGAGACCTGGTCATCGGAGCCCGTCGTATTATGAGGCGCCGTCGTTTCTCTCATCATTCACGACTGAGGTAATGAAGGCGTCTCCATCAGCGACCTCCTCATAAAGTGGTGTCGCGTTCCTGATTTGGCACCGAGGAGGAAGTGGACTATTAAGAGAGACCTCCCCTTGTCCTTCCTCCTCCTCCTCCTCCTCCTCTTGTCCCCCCCCCCCCCACTCTCATTTTCGTTATTCCCATTCCCTGACCCTCTTCATCCTCCCTTTGTCCTACCCATCCTGTTTGTCGTTAATCCCCCATCCCTTGTCTTTCTTTCCCTTTCTCAATCCTGAATTCTTCTCATTTTTTCCTCCTTCCCGTTTCCTTCTCATTCTTTTCTCTCCCTTTGTCTTTCTTACCCACTTACAATTCTTCCCTCTCCCTTTGTCCATCTTTCCATTGCTTTATGATTCTTTCCTCGTATCTGTATTTCGTATCATCATCTTTATCGTCATCCTTCTATCTCCCTTAGTCTTTTTAATTCTCCCATCCTTTTGTTAATCCTCCCTCTTCTACTTTCAATCTTTATCTTCCTAACGTTTGGTTCAAGGGGGTGACTGGCCTGAAATCCTCGTATTTTAATACCTTAAAAGAGTTTTACTCTCGTCCGTATTTCTTACCAGTTTACCATCAGACGTCGATCCTTCACACTTAATGCCGGACGCTTGTTGTGTTGACGGGGGAAAAACAAACTTTGGGATGTCTTAAGCTCACGTGTTTTGGGCCAAAGTTTGAATATTCGTCGTTTTGAGAAGATCCCTCAAGACGAAATGTCCCCAGAGAGAGGAGGACTACCTTCAGGGAGGTGGATCCTTGTATCCCAAAATACTTAACAGAAATTCGCGCCTTCTTGGCCAAGTTAGGATACATTTCTCCCTGAGGGTAATACCAGACTCAGGGTATCAGTGTGGCAGCTCGTCATCATATCATTTAGATTTTAAACAGCAAATATTAACTTATATATCTTGCGGTTTGTATGTCACGATGTCCACAAGACGGAGCAGGTGATAACACTGAATGGTTGCCAGTTCGGGAAAAAACATGACATCCAAGTTTTTTCCTCCTCAGTTCCCTTCAGCGTTGGACGTCGGCAGATGTGATCAGGTATCATGATTTTAATGTGAGGCGTTGTGGAGCGTGGGTGGGAGAGGCGCCGCAGCCAGATTTAGGAGCTGGGAAGGGCTGTGAGGTCTCTCGAAGAGCTTAAGTTGGTGGAAACCAACAACCGTGGTCAGGCGATTCAATCCCTTGAGTGATGCAGCTTAAACCCTTTGGGCTGCTACAGGTATGGTATTAAGGTCCCTGAGACTCAGAATCTAATCCTCTACGCTCTCTGCCTTCCTCGTGTGAGTGGAGGTATCCAACACCTCGAGTATATCATGAACACGTTAATGAAACCCATTCGTTTATACAAATACACATATATAGGAATTTAAGCAGCAACAGACCACTGGGTCCTTTCGAGGCTATATATGGTAGGGGAAGATATCAGAAACTCGTTACAGATAAGTGTGGTAATATTTAGAAGGTATACAGATAATTCAAAGAGAATTACCTGCTAGTTGTCAGTGTGACCTAAGGAGGAGCAAAAGTCGTGGACTTGAAGCGAAATGGTTGTCAATTCTATTCTTATAACGTATCCAAAATTCTGCTCTCAACCATTCTTTGGCAAATCGTTCCGTATGTCAACAATGCTGTTGAACTAAAAAAAATTCCTTCTTTTTAATCGAGGTATAACGTTTGCCCACGAGTTTGTATCCAGTTAGCCCTTGAATATGCAGCTTAATTCATACACTAGTATGACAAACTAGTACTTGATGATCCGTAACCCATCCCGCTGACAACACTCGGTGGAAGTATGTCACTTTGAGGCAAAGTTATCACCTTAAGCTGGTACTTTCCACCCAACCCCTTCAGTTTCATTGACCACAGATTATTGTAAAGATACCTATCATAACCTAGACGAAATCGTATTGAACCTCCTCATTTCCAATAGACTCATTCTGATATTTTCTGGCTGGTAGTGGGATATTTCGAGAGTCAATATACCTTAAAACTTAGTATTCAACTCCGACTTGACAACGTAGTTGGATGCATCCCGCCGTCGACCTACCCTGGAGACGACAAGGAATTTATTTCGCGCCAAAAGTGAGAAAATATTGTTTTGACGGGACCGTGTCCATCAGAGTGGAATTTCGCCTTTCACCTTTGACGTAGGTCGTGTGAGGCGAGCAGCCGGCCCTCCCTCCCCCGGTGTGTCAGCACTCGTGTTTTGCCTGTAATGTTAGTAAAAACCATATGCCGGACAAGGCACTACTACTGTGATCCTATATAGAAAGGATCAGATGCTCTCCTGCTCAATGCGAGGTTTCATGTGTTTCGTTTATAACGCCACCACTTAACTTCCATTGAGGACGTCGGGGGATTTTAAAGACGGACTGGTCATTCGAAGTTTTAGATATGTGAATTCTCTTTTGATGGGAAAAATATAGTTAAAGTCACACGACACTGACGATCCTTGTCATATATGTGTATTTTTCTGTAACTTGGATCACCGTTTCTGTTCATAGGTGCCACTTAAGCCTTTATTAAATCTCTGAAGATTAAAATGGATAAAAATCCACTGGAATAAAACAGCGGTAAATTTATTAACTTGTCTCTACAAGAATGTAAGAGAGTTGACGTTGAGTTCAGCCTCATCTGTCATAGATATTACCCACTTTTCAGTCTAGTTATATTTACATTAAACAAAACACGTATAATGTGCAGAATACCAAGGCTTAATTAACCCCCATTAGGTCAAGAGCCAGTAGCACTCTATCTGTTATTAGCTGAAATACCCCTCTCTCGCGAAAGAATGAATCATCTTTAATAATGTCCTCTTATGATGAGCGATGCAGCGCTTATTGCTTCAGCATTGGGTCGAGAATGCATCATACCTTTTTTTTTTCATAGTTGTCTGCCACTTTTTTTTTTTTATCCATCACTGGCTCATTACACAACATTAGTGCTGGAGTTTACTCTTACATCAGGATTGTTTAACTGCTGTGACGAGTGATCTGTTTATCATTATTGTTATTGTTATTATTTTTATCATCATCATCATCATCACTATCATTTTTATCATTATTATCGATTTTATCGTGTTTATCTCCCCCTCCTGCGCTTTCCAGCGGTACTGCCTCTCCTACTGCCTCTCCCCATCCACTCCCCTCCTCCTCCTCCTCTGATACTACACCATCAAAGTCCCATTTTCAGCTAATTCCATCAAAACCCAATTTTCCTCTCAATTAACTCTGTAAGTTATATGACGCAAGAAACATTTCGCCCCCTTTTTTTTATGTGTATTTTTCGAGCCCTAATTTATTTTCGTAATCTCTTGTAGGTGATTAGGCCTCCTCTACATCCAGTTAATGTTAAGAAAGCTTCAACAAACCTCACTTTGCTCCTCTGTGTATTGAAGAAGGCGGTGTAAACATTCATGAGGAGGTGCGTGGTTTGTTTGGTTATGAGTAGGGTGTAATGGGTGAGGGTTACTGGGGAGGGCGAGCCTGGTGGAGGTTGTGGTCATGTGGTGGTGCGTGGTTGGGTGCGTTTATGGAGAGGACGTATTAGGTGTTGTTCTCCGGATGGGAGGAGGAGTCGTGGAGGGTGTGGTCATAAGGATGGCGTGGTTGGCCTGGCCAGTGGTTATGAGGATGGTGTGGAGTTCGTGGGAAATGTGTGGTGAGCGTGGTCATGAGGAAGGCAATAGTGGTCGTGGTCATGAGGAAAATGTGGTTGGTGTGCGCTTATTGGAAAGGTGGGTGTGGTCATGAGGACGGGATGGTGGATGTAGTCATGAGGACTGCATGGTAGATGTAGTCATGAGGTAAGCGTCATGCAAGAGTTCATGAAGAAGGTATGATAGGTGGCCGCGGTAGGGGACATCTGTATTAGGCGCAGACATTGAACTTCTTTTATATATGTGATGTTGCAACCGAGGACAAACACCGGGGGGTTAGATGGCAGGACCTTCAGGAGAAATGTCACCAGATTGTTCGTCGACGAAAGAGCAAAGCGAACGAACATTTTGGTATCAGGTGTCATGCTCTTAGTTAAAGCTAAGCTTAGTCCTTCACTGAAGGACGTATGGGGGGTTTGGACACCAGACATAGACAACAAAAAAAAGGTCTTCACTACCAGCGACTTGAGGCTTGTAATTAAGACAGCTTGATTACAGATATCAACCAATTAGGAATTGAGGTTGGAAGAACCCATTTTCCAGTACCTCCTACATGAGCACGGTGGTCCTAGTCATGAGGACCGTGGGTTATCCGTCGTCATGAGGTGAGCATTGTGTATTTAGTCATGAGGACAGTAGGATGGCCATGGTCATGAGGACGTCATGATAATGGATAAGGTCGTGGTGGGAGACTTGGTCATGAAGAGATGTAATGAGCGAAGTCATAAGTTGGGCGTGGTCATGAAGAGGCGTGGTCTTTAAGACGACCTTGTTCGAGTGTTTATTTGGAGGTCAGTAGGGCGTGGTCATGAACCAGTGCGGCGGACATTAAGTGAGGTGGAGGGGCGTGGTCGTATAGATAAAGTGGTGGACATGGTCATGTGGAGTCCTGACGAGCGTGGTTATGAGGAAGACGTGATCATGAAGAAGGCAGAATAGATTTAGCCGTGAGGAAGGAGTGATAAGCGTGGTCATGAGGAAGAAAAAGGCTCATGGTGGACATGGTCATGAGGAGAGCGAGGTAGCAGTCATCATGAGGATGTAATAGAAAAGGCTTGGTCATGAGGTGAGCATAGCCATGAGGGAGACGTGTTCGTGAGTATGAAGTGGTGGTTGTGGTCATGTGGACAGTGAGCTCGGATGTGGTAATGAGGAGCTGGACGTGTTCATGGGAAGTATCCTTCTTGTTTATCACCACTTGCGCCTTGCTTTTCCATCTGAAATTAATTATAATCATTTATCGGTCACGTTTATTGTTGTTTTTAGTTACGTGAACTTCCCTCCTTGAAGAAAAATTATGTCTGTAGTCTGGAGGGTAATGGAAACATTGTTTCGTATGAGAACGATAGGTCAAGTTTAGGAACATTCTTAAAAAGCGAAAGATTCAGGATCGACCATTCGTGAAAATCTTCACCTCAGGGCCTTTGGAAACTCTAAGAATTGTGAGATGTTGAATTTGACTCTCGTTAATTCCTTAAGACTCTTCGCTTATAATAAAAGAATATATATAAAATCCGACACTTGCTTCTCAATGATAGAATTATAGACTCGTTTGACTTTAGAAAAAATGTGTAAGAATTTGTCTTCGACTTGGAAAATCTTACAATTCCAACAACATATTTCGTAAATCTCTTTTCATGATTTGCAAAAGAGGAAAAGAAAATGAAAATAAGACTTTGATGAGTGACCTAACCACATCTTTCCTTTCACATTCCCCTTCGTTAAAGACTTTGGCCTCTGATCCTCCTCAAGATCCTTTTCCCAAGGTCTTCCTAATGGTATTCTCGCCGGGTTCATTATATTGGAAAACCATTACCACCTCTCCCTCAATGAGAAGTTGTTTGGCCATCAGCCGGCGAGGATACAACACCCTTCCTCCCTCCTTTATATCCCCTTTGGAAAGCTATCGGTGGGCCAGGAACCTTGCAAATCCACATGTCCCTCAGGAATGTTACCGCTGGATGTCGTGTCTCATCGGTCGTACTCTCTGCCTGTACAAGAGATTCGTTCTCATTTCTTTCTCGACAGGTTATTAGCAGAGGCACATTCGTAATATGCGTGTTAGTAACTTGTACTCCTCCCACTCGTGCTTTCGTGTGGCTTGAGATTATTAGTGATTTAAACGACGGCGAATTAGTTCAAGGGAAGTTTAATGCAGGTTTGATAGCGATGCTTCGCCAAATGAAACACATGTGTGTTATTGGTTGTCCTAACTACATCTGTCGTTATGTTCACCAGAGAGAAGAAGAAAAAAGAAGAGAACAGGTTAGAAAATCGTGGGACCTGCAGTCGGCGGAGAACAGTAATTCCCATCAGCGTAATTTGAATAATCTTCTTTGAAGGATTTCTTTCATCTGCCAGTGGCTCGCCTCCCCCCTTGGGAACATGCCGGAGACGGCCTTGTAAGAAAACACACACCTAGCGGCCCATGTTCCTGAAGCAACTAGAAGTGAAATCAAAACCACTTTTACTGAATCTCGGGAGCATTTCTCCAACAAACGAGTTGGAGCGACGACCAAAGAGGGAGGGAGGGATGAGGAGAAAAATATGACATATGTCTCACGCATTTACCTGATTTGGCTCACCATAAATCATGTATTAAACGATCCCGCTGCCGCAGCAGATACAGGTGAGACTGCGAGACGGTCTTTGACTTGTCCACATGTTGCAACTCGTGAAGAAAACCCATCGGAGATCAATCGAAGTCCCAACTGCAAGGGAAGCAGTTATGACTGCAGTGGACCTAACTTTCTGACTATCTTCCCAAGCTTTAGGGCAGAAGTTGAGGCCATCAACAGTGCAACTGGGATGAAGATGTTTGTAAAGGGATATTGTCCCGAGGTCCTCTCTCTCTC
>JAUUDZ010026457.1:0-11127 GCA_032361705.1 Panulirus versicolor | reverse complement strand
GTATGAAAAAAGTGCTAAATTAACCAATACTAACCTAATCAAGCCTAACCTCACCTAACCTCACCTGACCTGACCTAAACGAAGCCGTTTCATTAAAGTTCCGTTATCGCGACTAACCACATAATGGATATTATATTTTCTACGCATCCGAAGTTGACACCCCTTAAGGGCTTAGCTAAATATCCTATCCACTATTTTCCACGAAGACCAGAGAACACACATCTCACTCTACTCGACCCACCAACCTCTCAGACACTTTCCCCTTTTCACCACCTTCAATCTGTCCTTCGGATCCCCACTCCGATCCCTTAAGTACTCTAGTCCTTCTTTGAGAAGCAGATGTCCTTGATAAGCCTCTCTCTTCGTTTAAGAATAAAAGGACAAAAGAATTAGAAAACAAATTAGGAAGAGCTTCGTTTTACAGATCAGGTGGAGTAGAAGCACACAAGATGGTACTTTTCAGTATTGAATAAGACACTCAGTTTCTCAGAGGCAGCCAAAGTTGGTGAAATGTAGGGTTTCTGACGTAACTTAGACTTAATGGTGATATTACAGAACAATCAAAGAAGATGGGTAGGTCATGAGAAGTTTCGGAAAGTAATTTAAGGAACAGAGATTTAGAAAACGTGAAATATCAATGGTTATCTCTGCCCAACTGGGATATCTCGTCCAAAACTGAAGTGTAGGAGTAAGTGAGAGAAGAATTAGATGTAGATTGAGCCAAATAACGTGAAGCCAGAATTGAAAAAGTAGTGAATATATTATTAAACAAGAGACTAGGAAGGCAGATCAAAGCCACCCTTCATAGAACGTGGAGAAAAGTTTGTCCAACTTTTCCAAAAAAATATTTTCAGTAACGCCAAAATCTATTATTGAAGCCACTTTCGAGAGGACCTAGACACACTCCGAAGCTGGTCTGATATAAGGCTGGTGAAATGTATGCCAAGTTAATGAAATGCAATTGAGGATGGAAAAAAAAAAAGAATATCATCTACCATGAAATGAATTGCACAGGAGGGTCCATGGAGTCTACCCCTCAAGGTAAGGGATAACTGAAAGCATTTAGTTCATGATGGTACCTTCAGATGGTGTATAGTGGGGAAGGAAGTCACTGAAAGAGTTAATAGCTTACGAGTTATGATAACATTCACTTTCAAATGATCCGCGATGATGGTGACCGTACAATTACGAAGATGTTCGAGCCCTACTGTGTGGTGGGGAAATGAAGTTCTGACAACATGATCCTTACCCCTGGAAAATCAATCCTGATTCTGGCTACATCTGGGAGGTATGAGACAGGGAGGGACACAAAGTTTTAAGGGAGCTTTTGGGAAGACTCTCAGCACTAGTGGATCTCTGAGAACAGTATGTACGGAGGAGCATATCCATCAGTAGTGTTGGGACACGAGCTCTCGTACAACAGATTGGAAACTGTAAAAACCATCACGTGTGGTGATCCTCTCGTGAAAGGTGATGATAACTAAGTGCCAGGGGCGTATCCTAGCAAGGTTGCGACGGAGGCAATCACCCACACCCTTCCCTTAAGTTATACAGTACTCATTAAATTCACTCAGATAATATTCGTATGATTATTCTAACTCTTTTCATCCCTCGAAATGAAAAATAAATGTGTATGTACATTTAATGTCAACGGACTCCGCCTGCTTGATGCTACACCGAGAGTGAAGAGGTGCCTTTGGCAAGGCTGTATCACTAAACAGCCTCGTCAAAGGACTTCTCACTCTAAAGGAGTCTACATTTCCCTGTTCCTAGAGGTGACGCAGCCCTGGGCTGCAGGAATCTTTAATAAGAGGTCCTGGGTAACAACAGGAGTCTTTCACAGAAACTGGACCTGGGATGATAATAAATAAACTATCTAACTGTTCCTGAGATTTACACTCGAGACCAATGAAAGAGTATTAGTCTTACCACGTTTCTAAAACAATGACATAAGTTCACAATGAAAAAATATCTACACACAAAAGCATAGTTTACTTCATCTGCAAAAAAAAAAAAAAAAAAAAAAACTCTTTGATTACATTGCTATCAACAGTTTTGTGTTTTTTTAAATACGATAAATCTATTTTCATTCAAAGATGGTCGCCATTGTCGTGATAATCCTACGTCAGTACACTACTGAGAATTCTACAAATATCAGTCAATGAATTTAACATCCACGTAACTCAAAAGCCATTAAGTGGACACAATGTGTCCTCACAAATACCACTCTTCCTTTAAGCGTTTCATTAATGTCTTAAAGAGTTCATTATTCGGCCCCCCTCCCACCCCTCAAGAAAGTTCACAATTCCACACATCCCTTGAAAGTTTGTTATACGCCCCTTCTTGATCAAATCCTGGATATACGCATGTCGTGAACGAAGAGGGCGGAAAACAACTCTTGCATTCATAAGGAGCAACGCCCTGTTGATCAGCGAGCAAGGGTGTCTTGCACCGACGTCTCCCTGGTCCCTGAACAAGAGGGGCTTGGACCGATGCCTCCCTGATCCCTGAGCGAGAGAAGCTTAGAGCTACGCCTCCCTGAGCACGTGAAGCTTAAAGCGACGCCTTCCTAGTCCCTGAACAAGTGGAGTTAGAGTGGCACTGCGATGATCTGTGAGCAAGAACAATTCCCTTGGCAAGCAAGAACGCTTTAGAGTGAAGATGAACAATGTACGTCGCTACTGTCCCTGCAGAACAAATATCACGTTAAGAAGAATAAAGGAAACATCCTTATACATGTGTAAGGAATTTGTCACGGGGATACACAACAGTTTATCTAATCCAGTGCTCTGTTGGACCTAAAATATTATGAAAGATTAGACGAGCTCATTTTGAGAATGCTAAAAGAACGGAAAGCCTTTACAATACTATTGGTTTAGTCTATCCATTAAACTCAGTTCTCTCTCTTCGCACCTGAAGGCCTTTGGAGAAAACGGAATATTTTTCTAAATTTATCAAGGGATACCTACCTAATATTTTCAACGTTCTACCCAATTTTCCCCATTTGTGCACATTGAAATACTATTTGACTCTTATTTTTTTCTACGAATACATTAACACTATCTCAGAATTATAATACATATTTGTTGGAAAGGATTACAAACATGCATGTTTACCAAATGGCGTGCGTCCTGGCACAATGACTTATACTTTATACTCGTCGACTCTTTTGTACGTTCACTACACGTCCCCTTTTACGTTTTTGCATGTGGTCGCTACGTGTTTCGAAACTAAATAGGATACAAAAATACGAGTACAATTACAATATAAACGCTAATAATATTAAGGAATGTCTCCAAAACGAGTAATGGCTCGTGATTTAGGTTCCGGAACCGAAAGGGCCACGTTCACACAACGTCACGACGGTTGCGTTCCTAATTTAGGACCTAACCAGGGTTAGGTTATGCTCTTAGTTTATAGGTCTTAAGTAAAAGGTTTATCAAGCGTCTATTCAATTTTCTTAGCTCCTAAGATAGGTATGTGCAAGCCAAAGAATGAATTTGGTCACCAAAAACAGCCAGCCAATGCATAGAACACCCATGCTTAAAATACAATTAAACGTTTTCATGATCATCATAATGTGTAGGTTGAAAACATATAAAAAGAATATTTCTATATGCATAGCTGTGGAAGATTAGGTACAATCCAGTAAATCATGTAGCCGCTCCTATTATAACTACGATTAATATCTCATATTACAAGACATCCGTTAGTCCCTAAAAAGACATATTTTGAAAAAAAAAAAAAAAAGACAACGAAAAAACAATTTCACCAAATTACACCTAACATGAAATAGATGTCCGAATTCAGAAATAAAATCAATATCGATAACATCTTTATTTTCAGTTCTATTTATCTGGTTACTTTATCTACACACACTGTGACAAGTTGTCTTTCATACAATAATTTAGCTTTGGTCAAGATAGTCCCTGAAAATACTGTTTCAATGTATTACGATAAAATAAAACATATGGGTCGGATCTCCCTTAGGACTATAAACAGAATGATGGTCTAAGGAAATGTAATTTAGATTTCAAACAGCATTATCATCCAGACAGCCAATCATATGGTAAGGTATCTGGTGGAGGAGAGACGCCACTAAGAAAAGGCTGGTGAGTTATATTTGATAAACGATTTTCTCTTCATTTCCATTAGACAAGCCTAGTTTGTTGTACAGAAGAGACCAAGGGCTCTCTTGCACTGGATTAAATATTTAGTTTGATCTGTCGATGAACAGGAAGTGTGCATCACAAGGATCACGTGAATTAGGCTTGGGTATGGTTATCTTTGGAAAAAAAATCTCCGGCACCGGTTCTCTGTTCTTTTTTCTTTTTCAGGCTCAAATGTCAGTGATTTCTTTTACCAGTGCCTACTCTGTCTCATTAAAACAGAATGAGTGGTTTATAGAGGCTGTGAAATTCGGAATTTGTTGGGCTAATGCCAAACCAGGTTTTAAAAAGCACCTAAATGTTGGTATTAAATCAGCAGAACCGACCGAAATCTCATTTAACATCCAGTCGCCCAAAACGTACCTCATTTTTTAAGTCATTCAAAATAATGTAGCAATCAGTAATGTCTACATGGGGTTATTAACGACATTTGGGTGTAAGCCCTTCATATTTTTTCAACTATAACATTAAAAGTGATTAGAGATTATGGGTGCAAGGGAATGCTAGGTGAGGTTCATGGAATGTGTTAATTTCTACAGTCATTTTGCTTATTAACATTAAGTAACCCCATACTTTCCTTGCACTTCACTCTATAATCACCTTCATTTTATTCATTATAAAAAATGCTTCAAATCACATTACCAAATTTATATTACTCAAAATAGTGTACTGTCATAAAAGGCAATGAAATATCAAATAAAAACTCATTAATTATGGGTTAATTTGAATGATGTTACAAATGCTGAATATACCTAATCTACTTCAGTAACTTGGAAATGTAATGATAATACATATACTGTAGAAAAATTATTTAAAAGATGAGACCTTAGTGCAGCAGGAATAGTATGAGAACTTATTCTTTTTTCCAGTAATATTTCTGGAATGTAGCATCTAAAGTTACTTTAAGTAATAACTTAAAAGTTTTACATATAAATTGGTTTACTTTATGGTTAATTTTCAATTCTATCCTGCACACAAAACGGTGTTTTAAGGAACTTGTTTCTTTACACGTGATTTATAATATGAAAGGTTCACTTCAAGATGTTTTAAATATAGGAGTTCATTTCCAAGTTCATTAAAACACTCTGTCTTGATTTTGAATTCCTAATAACACCTGTGAAGAATGCTGCTGGAAATATATAAAAGTTAAATTAGGTTTTCACGTAATTCTTTAAAGAGCTTTATAGTTAAACCCACAATTTCCTTGAACTTCAAAACTCTCCCCATCTTTGTTGATCTGATCTAAGATTGCTGCTTAGAAAAAGTGAAATTATTACAAACTCATTCCTGCCACAGATTCATCCCTTTCAGCAAAAGTTACATATTCCTGTGATTTCTTTTCTCTGAAAAAAGTGGCAAAACTAAATGTTTATATGGATACCTAATTCAGCAAGTGTATAAATCAGCTCAAATTGTTTCAGTGGCTTTCACTGTAAATGTAAATTACCAACAAGCTAGAGAAATAGAAACAGTAATTAAACTGAGAGTAGATGGGTCATTTGCTTTTGTGTATGCTTCTAAACTATGCATCTGAAATTTAACCAAAATGAAAGCTTTTTCTTTTTATGAAATGCTTACTTGGAGAGTAACGCTTAGAAGGAAAGGGGAAATATGAGCTGAAATAGCCAAAATGGCATACCCAAGTTAGGTTTTTGCCACTTTGGTCAGTTATGTTAGACTATGTAAGAACTTGATCAGATCTAAGTTAAAAATTGTTTGACACCCTGAGTAATATCTATTGAAAGTAGTTAATATATGGGTTCCCAATTTAAATGTGAGGATGAAAAATATAATTATATATAGAAAGCTGACTGGTATAAATTTCCCAAATACGTGAAATATCAGTCCTAGATACTGTGTTAACTGGGATCAAGTTACTCACAAATATAACAAAGCTTCTTGCAGGTTAAATAACTGGAGAGTTGTGTCCTCAACTATGGTAAAGTATGCACTTTTATATTATGAGCAGTCATTATTTATTGTAAATTCTGGAAATGATAAAGGAAATATCATTTTTATGAGTACTGAAATCATTCTAAAGTCATCACCAAGAATTTTCTAAAAGAAGACCATTTCATATTTGTGTTGCCCCTAAAGTGAAGCTTTAAATAGTTGTTATTTACAGTTTATAAAAAAGCCAATGATTTCTGTGATCGAGAAAATGCTTGTGTCATAAACAATGATAGTTTTCTATTTCATCTAGGTGCTTATTTGAAGAGAACACATCAAACTTGAAGAGACCTGCTCTTAATTATCATGGCTACTCAGAAGATTGCAGTGGTAAGTGGTGGTGTAATAGTGCATCTTAAATTCTTTAAATCAAAATGTGTGCCATGGTACCAAAGTGTTCATTCATCATTGTGTGTGAATTTGGATGTTCTGATTTATGTAAGATCGGTTTTTCAATATGTATTGTAAATGGCTGTTGATACGAGAAAGAGAATTATCCATCATCAATTACACAGACACAAAGACCAGACACAATAGAGCTGAGTGAGGGAAGACAGCCAAGAGAGGGGAACTTTGGAGACCATTCCCACACTTAGTCCAAAGACTTCAATACCTCAAGGGCTATGACTGGATTCTTCAGACTCTCTCAAACGCAGTGACCTAACGTTAATAAGATAAGAAAGAATATCATCAATCTTCATTGATCCACTTCACATATACTATGAAAATATTTCTTTACATCTCTGTTTATGACTTTCCTACTTAATTTCATGTTATGTCCTCTGGTTGCTCAGTCCCTACATCTCTCAAAGTACTTTACACTGTCCACTTTGTTGATCTCTTTTAAAAATGTAAGGCTTGTGTATCACTAATGGAATTCAAGTTGCAGAAACCAAACTAACAATCATTGAGATGAAATAAGGTAATAAAGAAAAAGGTAGTTGAGATGAGATTTAAAGACAAGGAGGTGAGACAAATGGCTAAAAAGTTTCAAATGAACCCAAGATGAACAATTAAGCAATGTGCAGAGAAAAAAAATTATTGATAACAATAGCTAGTGTGGTGAAAATTGCAAGGTAGCACTTTCTAATAGTAGGATATCATTTTAGGTACTCACAGTAAAGTAGGTACCCTGACTGCAAAATTAAGTGAACACAAATAACAGCAAATTAAAACTTTGAGGTCATTTGAAAACCTTGGTGTTTATTCATTTAGAGTAGAAAAAAGGACGCAAGGTCTTAAGGTACATGGTTGGAGTAATAAAGTTCGGAAAGTTGTACAGAAAAGAATGTGGAGTAGCTTTATTACTAATGCAAAAGAAATAATAAGAGAAGGTAAATGTATGTAAGTTTGAGGAAGCAATCTGGATGGAGAAAAACAGCCTTATTTAGTGAAATGGCAACAACACAGTTAGGACAGCGTGTGGCTCATATTTTAGATATAATTGGTAGAAGAAAAGATATGTCAAATTTGAGATCACAGTGAAGAATGGAATCAGGAAAGAATTGGCTGATACATGAAAATCTAATATGATGATATGGAATGGACATACAATATATATATATATATATATATATGTGGGTGGGTTGGGCCATTCTTTCGTCTGTTTCTGTGCGCTACCTTGCTAATGCGGGAGACAGCGACAAGGTATAATAAATAATAAGTAAATCATTAATATCAGTACTATGTTCAACTAAGGATAATTCAACAATATTTCTATCCATTACCGAGTATGTGATAACGTTAACACTAGTCAGTTTGATGACCAAAATCTTTGAGGTGGACGGACAAATAGTGCATTGGAATCTTGGCCATATCTAATAACATTTTATGTTGTTTAACCCTGATATTAAGAACCTAACCTGTTTGACCTATGTAAAATTAATCACATTCTTTACAGGGGATATTGTATAAACAACTCTCCAGAGAAGTTACAATATTTCTGATTCGACTTTCCCTAACCAAGTTATTATTGCTGAAGACTACAATACCAGTAAATAACTTTGATAGAACAGGACCATTAAGCAACTTCTCACAATAAGGTAATTCTAAGAAGTTTTTGTTCACAAATCGTTCTTTAAGTTGAACACTGTAAAAAAGATATGACATACTTCAAGTAAAGAAATTTGAGAAGTCTACCAAACAGTTGGGGGAACTTCATAATGACATATGTCTTGATAAACAAAGAAGGTAAAACCTGATATTCAATCTACAGATGCTGCTGAGAATGTACACAGTCTGACATGTGAACTCTATGAAGCTAAAGGAAGGTGAAAAACTCCCAAATTTGAATGTAGTATGCAGAGCTGAAGTGAGGATGATGTCAGTTAATGTAGGTGGAGTGGATGGGAGATGAATAAAGGTGCTGAGACAAAGGGTGTTGTACTGCAAAAAATTGATATGGCTTGGTGGAGAAAGAACAATTCATAGGTGAGATGAAAACTTGTGTGCTTCTAGATGGAACTGCTTGTGTCAGGGCAGATAATCCATACTAAAAAGGGAAGTTGGAGGTGTTGTGCATGATTCACTTCTAAGCAATATTCCAGAAGTCAGGGAACCTGCAGATCTTGAAGAGGATGATACATGAGCAGCAGCGCAATGGTTCGCTGAATCCAGATGACAAAGATGACCAAACAAGGCGCATGTCTTATACTGAGAATTTTACTGCAGGATCGGATAAAAAGAGAAAAGTTAAATCAGTTACAAAGCCAACTAAGTTCATGAGTCAAGTATTGTGCTCAGCTCATGAACTAATTTTTGGAGGACATCTACATGCTAAGACAGCAGAGATTTTGGGTCATTTCTTTTTGCCAGGCCCTGTATGAGCTGAAACAAAAAGCTACTGCAGATCATGTATTGTTGTCAGTGCTCTAGACTGAAGGGGTTACTGAAAAAGTTACAACTAGGATTTTTGCTACTCCTAAATGGACCATTTGAGCTGTAAGATGATATATGATTCAAGTTCAGATGCCAACATGTCAGAAAGAACAAAAGCTTAAGCCAAAGAATTGTTAGGGGAGTATTCAGATGTCCTTATATATGTACCTGGATGGAGCACACTTGGCAAACACACAATTCACGATACAGATACAAAACAAATTCATTATCATGCTTTATCCATTGCCTCACACACAAAGAGAAGTAGTCAACATAGGTTTGGGAGATGATGGAACTTGGTACTGTGGAACCCTGAACATTTCCATATACATCAGCTGTAGTTACTGTAAAGAAGAGGTGTGGTAGTAACAGACATTGCTGTGACATGAAGAAAGTGAATTAAGTATATGTGCATGATGCTGAACCAATTTCAGATAAAAAAAGAGATTCTTAAACAGTTAGACATGGACATATCTCTTACAAAGGTGGATGTAACAAAAAGATATTGGTAAGTACCACTAGATGAGGATGCTAAACCTTTGCCTTCTTTTCTTACTGTCTCAGTTTTGTACTATACCATTTGCCTTACCTAATGCTCCCACATAATTTGTTAGGGGAAATGAGAGGCATGGGTAGTTTTGTATATGATACCCTGATTCATTCCACAGCTGGCATCACTAGAATAGTTGTTGGCTAAGTTACATAAGATAAGTTTTACAGCATGATCAAATAAGTGTATCATTAGCTGTGAAAGTGTTATTTTGGGTTAAAAAGTTTTTCAGGATCAGCTGGAACCATCCCATGATAAAGAAACAGCCATGAGCCTTCTCAGGACTACTGTAATGGGTATCAGAAGACATAAAAAGCCAATTTTGTCACTACTGCATCACCATTAACTGACAATTTGGAGGGTGTTCAAGAGACAGCATTTCAAATGCCTAAAACTAAATTAGTGCAAAGCAGTCATATCCAGGGCTAATGCTGCTGACACTGTTGCAAGAACATGGAGGTGAGAAATTACTAGTCATGCATGATAGCAGAAAGTTAATACAAAGAGAACAAGGAGATGCAGAGCATGCAGTAATAGAGAAAGACTGCTTGACAACAGTGTGGGCAATTCAGAAGCTTGAAGTATTTCCTTATGGGAAGGTAGTCATCATAAAAAGCAATAACTGACCACTTGCTTAAATGCAAAAATGTAAAGTAACTAATGATAGAATCTTGAGAAGGTATTTTACTTTACATCCTCATCAGTCTAAGAGTGAAGCAATTAATGGCTGGGAGAACATTGGTACAGATTACCCAGGTCATCAGACATCCTAAGAGAGAAATGTGGTTAATTCAGAATTCATTATACATTATTTTTCTTACTGATATTCATGATGAGTTATGGAACAGATAATCAACTTGACGCAATTTCTTTCAAGAGGAAGGAAAATGTCCTGATCTATCTGCAGGAAAAATTGCTAAAATAATCTCTTTAAGGAAGGGGTGAAATGTCAGATTTGAGCTATTTCTTTCATACAACATATCATTCACTCTACTCATGAATTAATATTGCGGATTTATTAAGAGGCTGATAATATATAACTTCAAGTAAAATAAGTTTACTAAAATATCAGTGCAAGTAAAGAAGTCCCCAACCACAAGGGTCATATTCCCAAAAAAAGCCCATGGTTGGCAAATCTACAATTGGAAAGGTACAAGGCCTGTGAGAAATGGGGGGTTATGGTGAGCACCTCTTCAGAGACATAATGAGTTTTATAATGATCTATATGCAGGAAAAAAAAGCTATCTATATGCAGGGAAAAAAAAAGCATTCTATATTCTAAAAAGATGCATGGCACAATGGTGATCTTTTGGGAGCAAATGGGGAGACGGAGTGAAATATCACTTGTAGATGTTTGGTGAGACAACCAGTCTGCAGACAATATGCTCACCAAAGGATGTCAGAGGCAGTGCAGTCTGTAGATGATCTCATGCTCATCAGAGAAAGTCGTCAGAGGCAGTGCAGTCTGTAGATGATCTCATGCTCATCAGAGAAAGTCGTCAGAGGCAGCGCAGTTGTAGATGATCTCATGCTCATCAGAGAAAGTCATCAGAGGCAGTGCAGTTGTAGATGATCTCATGC
>JAUUDZ010026446.1:0-11128 GCA_032361705.1 Panulirus versicolor | reverse complement strand
AAAAAAAGTTCCGTGCGCCTCTGTAGTTTGGAAAGTCTACAAGCATGTGGCCTTAGTTATGCGTGCTCTCTCTCTCTCTCTCTCTCTCTCTCTCTCTCTCTCTCTCTCTCTCTCTCTCTCTCTCCCATGCTAGGTTCCCTATTTCTTCGGGAGGATCTAATGCTCTGTGCTTATCTGCATTCCTATTAAGTTGCTTCTAAATACACTCTAAAGCTGCTGCGTTGACCTGAAGCTACATGTTTCAAACTACAGTGTAGACTAGAGCTATGAACTCGCTCTTCAATGTAGACTACAGCTGTATACTGTCTACATTGTAGCCTACAAGTCTACGCAGAAATTCATGGCAGACTACAGCTATAATCTCGAATCTACAGGACAGATTTTAGCTGAACAGGAAAATCGAGAACACTGAAATCAGGAGATAACAAGGAGTGCCAATGTGTTGCGGGGAGAGCGTGTACATATTTCCGGGAGTGTGTGTGTGTGTGTTGCCTGAGGTGTTCGCTTGTCACGTCAGCTGGTGTTGCAGTGTTGCTAACGTTCCTGTCCGTTTCAGCATGTATTGCTTCCGTACTGGTGATCTTGGCTCATGTTGGTACTGTTGAGGTTTGTCTGTGTTTATTTTTTCAATATGGATCAATGTGTGTGTGTGTGTGTGTGGGTGTGAGTGTGCGCGTGTGTGCGCGCGCGCGAACATTTATATATATACATTTTTTTTGTTATTAGGAATGTCGGTGTTGGTAGATTTCTCCTAAAAGCGGCAATACAGGGTGCAAGATGTTGCTTTCGACGAAACTGCATCATTTTGGACGGAGAGGATTTTCTTGCCAAAAGGAGTCCATTTTGCCCTGATCCCTCGTGAAGTGAAGCCTGGACGCTGTAGGAACCCCATGAAAGGGGGTACTTGGGCTGTACAGTAATGTTCATAGCATAATGACGTATGGTACCACCTCCGCCCAGTTGTCGTTCATCTGCCTACCCTTCCTTCAGATGGCTTGCCATCTGGCTATCCCTCCTCCCAGCTCGCCTCCTTTTCAGCTAGCCTTCCCGGTGGCTACTGCTCACACCTAGCTACCCCTCCTCTCAGTGGGTGGTGATCCCTCTTTCGTTCTTTCCAACCTCTTTCCCTTCAACATGTTTCCTCCAGCTCCTCTCCCTCCCCTCATCACAACTACTTAGATATCACAACCTGTTTACCCAATACATCCAGCCGGTTTACAACTCTTGTTGGTTCCGCTTCCTCACATCTGGTTCCCATTCCAACCATCTGGTTACTCTTTTTCTAGAATACCTTTTCCTTCCCAGTTGGTCCCCCTCCTCCCAATATTACCACCAGTTGGCTCCCCGTCCTCATAGTATCTTCACATTCCCCTCAGCTGGTCTCCTCCGGTACCAGCTGGTGTTGCCGTGTTTGTGTGTGTGTGTGTGTGTGCACCACCATCTTCCCTGCCTGGATGGGGCTGGTGGCCGCCAGAATTTAGAGGAGGCTGGTAAAGTTTGTCCCTGTCCGGGTGGCCCGGGTCGATGAGGCTCTGTTTTCTTTTTCTTGTCGGAGCCGTCCTGTTTTGCCGTTTTCGTCCGTGGTTGACTTGGTTCTTCAGTTCTTGTAAATATATGGCTCGTTTTCTCCATATGAAGTTTTCTTGTACTGTACGTGACTTGGAGAAAAAATTTTCTTTCCTCGTTTTCCTTTAGCTTGTCTCATTATTCATATTTTTTTTTGGTAGCAGAAGTGATGACAGTCGTAGTTGTGGTAGTGGTAACTGTTGTAATAGTAGTTGTGTTAGTGTTTGAAGTAACAGTGGCAGCGTAAGTATGATCCTAAGAAATAGGATCCTTCGTAATAAACCGAAAGCGAAGTCCTGTATACGATATAAGAACTCTTCTCCTCAACTCCGTCTCCATGATGATCTAAATTCTATTTCATCCGAGTTGAAAACCCCATCGTCAGAGCCTGACCATTTCTCCTCAACTCCGTCTCCATGATGATCTAAATTCTATTTCATCCGAATTGAAAACCCCATCGTCAGAGCCTGACCATCTCTGAGGAGTGCGTGTTCTGCTGCTTCCTGTTTGTTACTTCATTGTTATCATTAAGAATGGATTTAGATTTATTGGTAGTTTTTGGGAAATCATGAATCGCCAGAAGTCATTCCTCCCATCACATACTGGTTGACTGGGTATCTACTAATATTTCTTGAAACTTTAGGCTATTCCTCAGTGTAAAGGTCAGAACCCCTCCTTTTCGTCATTTCTTTCTCTTCGTGCTGTCATATTCCCCTCTAGACAGATCAGGTGAGATCTTCTTTTTCGTAAGTGTTGTGTCCACTTCTGTACCAACTTCAGGTTTCTTTCCCTAATGCGATCCTTGAATGAACTCCATATCTTTTTTCTGTTTACTATCAGTCCTTTGCATTCATATCCATTATTCTTAAAATGACATTCGGATGTGTGATGATTTGCCATTACTATTTGTGTTAGTAAATTTTGCACTGGTGTTGTCCTTGGATATACCCCATAACATTACTTTTATGAATTTACACACACACCAGCCAAAGCCAGGAACCCATTCATCGACGAATCCCCAGGGAAGGATGAACAGTTGGCTTGGTTTAAGGCCAACTTACACCCTCCGAATTCGAACCCGGCAGGGGTCTGGTCTGAATCATGGTCAGCGACGTGTTGTGGGGGGGGGGGTGAGTTGTAAGGAATGTAAAGTTTAACCATTTTGCCTTTTTCATAGGGTCAACCGGCGAGATGTTAATTTCAGTATCGTAACACGTATAGATCCCCAGTAGTGTTAGGTGCGGTGGCTTCGCTGCCTCCTTGAGATCGGTCTTCTAGTCTGCTGTGAAATATGAGATGAGGCTTAGGAGCGTGGAGTAGGATAAGTGGGTTGAGAAGAGGGTGGTGAGATGAGGAAAGTAATGAGGGGAAGAAGGATCATGAAATATTTCAGGAGCAAGGAGATTAGCAAGGAGCAGTAGGTAGTGAAATGATGAGAAAAGTGAGATGAAGGTACGCAGGAGTGTGCCAAGATGAGGGTCGGAGGAGGGGGGTTAAAGGAAAGTAGTGAGGTAAAGAGGATGGTGAGGTGAGAAGGGTAATAAGGAGATAAGGGTGATAAGGAACGGAATTCAGTGAATAAAAAAGGTTATGAGGAGAGAACAACGTAGTTAAGTACGCAATGAGAGGGTAATGAAATAGATTTTATGAGGAGAGTGGAGATGAATGATGTGAAGTGAAACGTTAGGAACTTGAGGTTAGGCTGAGAAGGCAACGGTGAGGGAAGGAAGAGACCGTGTACCGCAGGAAAGAAAGTACCTGGGCTGGGAATACCATCTATACCCCTGAATGTCCTCGACTAGGCTTAGTACGCTGGTCGGGTCTGCTACTTGAGTTCGGACGTCTTTCTTGTCTAGATCCCCACCAGGTCTTAGAATTTCACTCAGAGGTGCCACGGGGAATTCGCGCTATCACTCGGGCCAGAAGTAGTGCATGAACGTGACGAACCTCCTGGGCTGGGGAGAAAAAAAAAAAAAATTAGTACCACAGCAACCAGGTGTACCAGTTAAGATAGGAGAATAACCTGAGCCAAGAATGCCGTATATGAAATCGCCTGGACTGTGAGTACCAACCGCGCTGGAAATAGCCCATAAAGGCGCTATTTCAGCTTACAACTGAATTCAGACAGTAACAGACCATTGGGTCCTAACGAGGCCGTTTGTGATAGAAGAAAAGAGCAGAAACTTCTGGACTGATGTGGTAGAAGAACAACTGGGTCGAGAGTCGGTCACTCCATTCTGACTCGTAGGTCTTCAGGGACGCTACGACCCGCAGATTCCAGGGACTCTGTACTAACGAGTACTTCCAAGGATTCGTGAACTTTCTAGAACTTGCCAGCTTTCAAAGGCTTGCGAACTTCCAGGGGCTCGTAAAATTCCAGGTACTTATAGACTTAAGAATTCGTAGATTTGCATGGACTCTTGAATTTCCAGGAAATTTTAGATTTCAAAGGATTGGTAGACTTCCTGGAACTCGTGGACATCCAGGTACTCGTGGACTTTCAAGGACTGATGGAATTTTAAGGAATGTTGGACTTCCAGGGTCCCACGAGCTAACAAGAATTCACGATCTGCCACAGATTCGTAAACTTCCAGGGACACGCGAACTTTCTGAAACTTGTAAACTAACAGGAATTTGAAGATTCTCACGCACTTGCAAACTTCAAAGAGATTCGCGAACTTCCAGAAATTCGCGAGCTTCCAGGGACTCGTTGCCTCGCAGGGACCCTGAACTTCTACACAGTTGGCCAAAAAACCATTGTATCAATGTTGAAGAATGGTCGACACTGACGCTCCGATGTTACAAACTTACCGATTTTGCTAATTGACTCACCGTTGAACTTGGTCATATCGTCGTTGCTTGCCTAACATCGAACTCCTTTGTAAATAAACCATGTTTTCAGTGTTATCTCGACCTCAATTCCTAACCTTCTTCAAGCCATTTGGAAGATAAGTCAGGCATCTGTGATGATCAAGAGTTGAAAACGATTGACTTTCCAGATTGACTCGTTGTCATACACACAACGGCATGTTGACGTCGCATATCTAACGTAGAGTCAGTCTCCATATCTAGATTGCTAAACTTTTCCTAGCGGGTGAAAAACCGCTCAATCAACACTTGAGAAATGATGGACACTGATGTTATCAACATTGAGAAGTGGTCGACACGGATGTTGTGTCGCCGTTGCAGACATTCGTTTGACAACAAAAACAATCGACAAGATACTCATGACAGGCTCAAGGTTCTCGTGGAGAACACTTCTATTACAAGTTAAGCCGAGTCCTGAGCGTTATGCAAGAGGGGGAGGGTCGACAAACGCACTGTATACACTGAAAAGGAATCTTTTTGAGAGGAAACCATGTGTCGTAAGTGAACAGTAAATATTGTGACCCATAGGTCAACCAAAGCCCAACTTAAGGGGCTTAAGTGTTGTAATAAAAGGAGATTTTTGATACTAACTAGACACTTCAGTTTGCACTTAGTGGAAAGAGATATGAGCAGACTATAGATGTAAACTTAAACGTAAAACGAATAATGGATCAGCGGATTGAGGAGAGGCAACTACTAAAGAAAACGGATGAAAATCTGTGAAACATTCAACTTTGTACGGGTAAATCGCATGGCAACAAGACTTGTGTATTTTACGAATAGTACGGAACTTTTCACCGACACTGAAGAGAATAGACTTTGCATATCAGATCATGGCTACTTATAGATACTGACGGCCTAAGAAGGACTATTTAAGGAATCATGACTTTACAGAGACTCTCAGACTTCTAAGGACTCTGGGAGACTCTGCCAATTAACTAATTACCTGACGTTTTTTAACGTTCCGGATGACCTCCAGATAGATACCCGGGTCATCGACTATTGTTGATTCATTGACCAATTTGGGTGCCTGAAGATTCGGGGAGATGGGGGCTATAGCAGTAGGTCCCAGCCACGGGGGAAGGGTCCGAAAAAGAATAGGGCTACCAGGGTTACTGGGAGAGGTAGGAAGGGTTCATCCTTTTAACTGGAAGAGGGCTTGAGAAAGGGCAACCAGGTTACGAGGACGAGATCAGAAAGGGATGGGAAGAGAAGACAGCATACAAAACACACCATGGTCTTCAAGCCCGTGTTCTTGCTTGTAGAGAAAAATACTATGAAACAATGTATAAAGGTTATATCTTCACATGCGTAAAAAAAAAAGAAGGAAAGGATAAATGGCTTTAGATAGAATCCTTAAAGCTGACCATATGGAGTCTGGCCATGAGAGATAAACTTGTGTACGTGTTGGAGTGATTCTGAAATCCTATAGAGACTGTGACTGGAAAAATGGTAGTGCTGTCAGTTATCCTTAGCTTCGCTGCCAAACACTGTATCTGCAAAAAAGGAAAAAAAAATGTCCTCCATAAAATTTGCACCCCCGACCTTACAGTACCACGAATAAAAATAGTGTCACTTAGATTTTAGTACTTTGTCATGTCTCCTTCGTCCTTTGTTTCCAACTGCAGAAGTCTGGGCATGGAATTGGAAAGCTCCGTGAAATATTCTCGATCTATGTTTTAGGCCCATAGGGTTTGATAGCCTGAATGAGGCGAGGCACTTGTGAGGTGCTGCAGGAAAAAAAAGAAAAGTTTGACTTCATCTGATTGCCGCAGTTCTCGATTGAGTTGAGGTATGGGGAGTTCTCAGGCCACTCCAGAAGTTGAATGATTTTTTCTCAAAACAAATTCATCGCCTTTCTAACATGGTAGGAAGCACTATCTTGCATAAAATGATCACACATGTGAACCTCATAATAAGGAAGCGGATGGTCCTCTAGCACACTTAAAGTAGTGCTCTCCATTCATTGTAGTGTTTTTAGGTGAGAAGTGCGACCCTCCCCTACCCATAGCACTACTAAAGCAACTCCTGATCATCACGCTGTCTGTTTCATCATCCTCATTGTGGAAGGAGTTATGCCGGTTGGCATCCTCCGGCCTCCTCACCCTCCCCTTTCTTACTCCACTGTTGCTCACTCCATTCCTTGTGTTTCTTTGCAAATACGATTCGTCACCATCTCGTGACTTTCGTAAGCACGGGCTTAGCAGCTGGCTAGTAGGCGTTCTTGAATAGTTGACACGTTTCCTAGTAATTTTGAATGGCTTTTCTTGGAGTTCGACGGCTGAAATGTGGGGTTGTTTCAGTACTTCTTGTCTTAGGTGGTTATTTGTAGATCTGGAAGTTTTATTTGGGCGAACAGACATCTTCCCTAATGATTGCCTGAGGCAATCTGAGGCGGGTTGCTGGTAATCACAACGTTAGAAACACTAGTCTCAGCGTCCAGATGTAGGGTGATTTCACTGAGAGCGTCATATGCTTGTAAACTCAAGTAAGCAATTGAAGAGTAATGGAAGTGTTTTTTTTATTTCGACACTGTATGATGGTTCTTTCTGATAACAAATAGTGCAACGTCTCCTAACGTCTTGTTTGGACGCTCAGAGTTGCGTAGGTCGGATCGCATCACTACTAATTTTCCACGATCCTGCTGTACCCGTTTGTTGAGGCCTTGATGTTATGCTTGCTGGTAAAGTCCTCCATGGGATGATCCTTGCCCTTGTCATCGGGCAGACGCCATCTCCAACAGTGAAGCCCACGCCCCCACAACACCCACGTCAGAACCGGCCATTCATGCCGTCTGTGCCCCCAGGCTGAGCCTCACTTACAAGAGAAGTAAGAAAAGATATTCATATCCCATCAACTCTCTCTTTCTCTCACGGTGCTACTGGAAGTTGCCCGGACGGTATATAGGTCGCGAGGGACTGGGGACGGGACGGGAGGGGAGCACGGTGGAGTGGTAGGGAGGAAGCCAAACCTCCCTGTCCTATTGTCTCGCCCTCATCCAGCCCGTCAGACATGAAGGGCAATAGTAGAGTCAACACTAGCTGGTAGCCGGCAGAGAAGACGAGCTCCATTTATTTTTTCCTTCCCCTTCAGTGTCAAGTACTTTGAGGCGAACCTTTAACCTTTGAGCCAGACGATGAGGTGGGAGTTACGGAGTCGAGCCGGGAATTAGGTCACGTCAGGCCTTCAACAGGAGCCCTCGCCTTCTGGAGGATGTCCCGTGAACTTCTGCTTTCATACAAACGATCTGTTGAGAAATATTTGACGCTTAAACTGAGGACGGGCCATCGTCAGAGAATTTTGTTATAGTAGGGATAACATTAGGAGGCATCGGTCCCTTAATGGAATCATACATAGTGTTTCATTACCATCCGGAAACATAGAAATACTCCTCACTACATCGTGATAAGTAGGCTTAATCTATCGTCAGGCTGGTGACGTTTAGGATCTTATACTTTATCTGATATGCTTCCATAGTTATGATTCTTCTCAGGGCGCCTACACAGCTCGGCTCGTACATTAGAATGATTTGCATTTGATGCATCGCTTGAAATAACGTAAAGTGTAGACTCTTCCCTTATCTCGTGGCCTCGGGTACTTGTTCCAATGTAGATCTTGCGCCAGATAGGAAATTTCACATAGTGAAGATGCTTCGATCTTGCTACAACAACAACAACTTGGAACTGTTGATCTTTTCACAAAAATCAGACATCTGATGATCGGACCGACGAACGACCGTTTTCTGGAGATGATAGATAAGAGCCTCATTACCTATAACATCCTTGAAGATCGTCTCAACAGCATCGTGTAGTACAGGAACAAGAAAAACTGGTGACTTCATTATTAGAAACGACCTCGTACAGAACAGTAACTCACTACAGTTCTGATTTCATATGTGATGTATCATTTATAATGAATTGACTGAAGACGGACAGTGTTCGTGAAGATGGATAGTGTTCGTGTGCCCCATATGTCTCTTGTATTTCAAGAATAAACTGAGAATGAATATAGAACACTAACACTTTTTATCTGATGAAACACTGTGTGGTGAGAAAGACTTGTTTCAAAGCTAGTGAGTTGAATATGCGTTGGTCTTCAACAAATTGCGTCATAAAGGAAATATTCTGTCACGTCCTATAGTAACCTGGGGATAATGTGCACAACTGGTACAAATAATGCTGTTCCTCTGTTTCAACACGCTGTATCGAATACGACTAGAGGATGATGCTAGTGTGGATGGCTAGCATTTCCCTAACATGTATTCCTTCATTTTTACACACATGAACAACGTTTGTCTTTCCCCTTTAGGAACATGAAAGATAATCATACTATGTTCTTTGATTCCTTATCCCTTTATTTTGATCCGTCCAAACGCTACGGCCTCTCTGCATTTGTTTACTCGTGGGTTAATCTCCATGAAATTTGACCCAGACTCGGGTACGGTACATTATTTCTACTAGTTTTAAATCTTGCTGCTGATACCTCGAGTCTAATTTCTGCCACAAGTAACTACGATAACCACGACGATAATATTACAAAGAGAGAGAGATGGCAGGGAAGTGAGGCTGCAGGTGGCACTGTGGAAGAGAGATACCTTATCAACTTAAGACAGTCGAGGATCATTTACTTCAGGATTAAGTTCCCCCTTCAAATGGTATATTGTTACTTCGTGTTTACCAAGAGGGTATTTATACCACCCGGACTCCGCCAGAAGACCTGTAGGTCTACAGTTCTAAAGTAGCTCGGGTATCTCCGGGGGATTGTTCGTTCCTGCCTACTTGCAGGAGTAGGGGTTCAGGACCCAGGTTCTGCAAAAATGATATCCACAAAAGGCGTATGGCTGGTTGCACTTGACTCACCCCATGGAAATGCGCAGAAAGATGTTTTCTATCCTTGTCCAGCTGGTTAACAGGGGAGTAAAAACACTGTCTCTCGACGCTGCTGAATTGCTGAATCTTCCACTGAGCAAAAAAATGTATGAATACTTCGCGTCGTCAAGATGAACCAAAAGCTGAGAAATATATAATTTCAGTAACATAAGCCAGTTTCCAGCCGAGGAGGAAAACCCACCCAGACAAGAGCCTTGAGGCTGGAGGGAAGAAGATACATATCCCTGGACGGACAAACTTTCCTAAATTAATTTTTTTTTTCTTTTCACTGAAATATATCTCGCAAATATGAGCCGTCTTAATGTCTGCTCACGGAGCCAGCGCCGTCGGAATTGGTATAATAAACACGTAAACATCGGAATCTTTTCCTCAACAGTAAATTACTGTAGCGTGGCAAGGGTAGTGGAGGGTAGGGGTGGCGTGGTGGTGGCTGTTGGAGGGGGGACTGCCAGGGATGCCGGCCTGGCTGGCTGGCTGGCTGTCAGGACTGGCGGAGCGTCCGCTGCTCAGGACCGTCGCAGCTGCGACAGAGGCTCAGCTGATCTATGAGGGAACCAGGAACGTCGAGGCGATTCTAACACTGAAGGAACCAGTAAATCCAAGGATTAAGTAACGTAAAAGGAACTAAAAGGCTTCAGCAACTAGTAACGTCGAGGAAGTAGAGAAGCTTAGGAACCAGTAACATCGAGGGAGCTAGGAAGGTCGGCTGTTGGCTCCGACGTACTCCACGTTCCAAACACGGCGGGTCTTGTGGGCAGCACGTCGCCTGGCAGTCATTCCATTTGATCCAGAATACTACTTTGTCCTCCAGTTCATCCCGTAAGAATATTCTCCCGGCCTAATTTACTGAATTGGAATATTCTCGCAGTTATCCTTGTGTTGAAGGGTATTATGAACCGGCGTCTCTCCTTGGTACCTCCCCGGGTAGGCCATTTTGAAACGCCTTACCCACCTACCCACAACCCCCCCCCCCCCCCTTCCATAACAACAGATGTTGCCAGGTCTGATGATTCTCTTTCCTAGTTGGGCGTTTTTGATTAACAAGGATTACATGCATATCAACAGCTGTTACTGGGGAGAACCTTATGTTTATCAGGTGTCCTAGTTACCGTCAGAACTCAAGGTCAGGACTTTAGTAACGTGCACTCACACACACGAATCAACATGCTATTCTGGAAGTCGAAACCCTACCTTTTCAAACAGGGCAGATTCTAGTTAAGAAAAACGTAAGAGGATATAATTACAAAGCATAGCGGTGGAGGCAAAGTAAGAGACTTGATGGAAGCCCCATCTCTGACAACTGTCAACACGCCATGTAACCCAGTAACAAAACATGTGTTACGTGGTCAAGCTGATGGCTGGGACACACACACACACACAGCCAGCACTGGAGGGCAGAATCCGGTATAGTATCTGTAGAAGAGAAAGAAAACAAACACTGCTGTACAGGATAATCGAGTCACGTTAGGGGGGTCAGAATAGGAAAGTTAGCTAGCAAAGTAACGCTCGACTGCGTTAAGAAAGATTTACACTTGTACTTAACAAAAGTAATGATGAAATATATTCTCCCATCGTGGCACACGAGGTCGTCTTTCTACCACCCAACTGTACCGACCCTGGCTGACCCATAGCCTTCATCATGATATTCTCCAAATGATGGGATATCTCTGGTCGGCATCAGCTAATAGTGACCCTCAGCAGTGATTCTAACCAGCAGCTTAACTACGTCTACATTAATCCTTGTTATTCATCGTTTTATACATACTGACCGAGATGTACCACAACCTTTTCACCATTCGGTGTGA
>JAUUDZ010026435.1:0-11128 GCA_032361705.1 Panulirus versicolor | reverse complement strand
AATTTCTCCCACGAAAATATGTGACTCACAGAAGTCACTGTGCTGTTACGTCTCTGTCTACATGAAACCTTCAGTTTTCATCACTCCTCTGTCTAATACTATTCAGTTATCTTTTATTCCCTTGCAAGTATTTTCTTCCGGTATTATCAGTCGTTCCATGAAAATCCTCTCGATCTGAAGTATATCTCTAAAAAGAAATGGTTCTTCTTTATTCAATGAAGAGAGAGCGAGAAAAGGAGAGGGAGAGAAAAAAAAAGAAAATGATCCCACGCCTATTTCCTCCTCAACCCACCACATCCCAGCGCAGGGATTTCCCAAAGCCTCGTCACTCTAGATGCCGATCTTGCGTCTTGACACATATATCCGATGGCGTGTTCTCCACAGAGGTTGTAGTGCCTTCATCACCTTCAGCGAGGGGTTTCAGGACCAACAGGCAGCTCAGACACCTCGAGCACCAACGACGTCACCACCTTCAGTCCGTGGCCAGAAGAGCGACAGGCAATTGGAACGCTTCGGTCCCAGTGAGGTCGAGACCTTCAGGACATGGCCTCAAGAGGACATGACTGGATTTTAATAAAAAAAAAAAGGCTTTTCTTGTAGCTTCGCTGATTCCAGGACTTGACTTGGAGGACGACAGTTAACTGGAGCACTACGGCAGAAGTGGTTTCATCAATCACCGTTTGAGGTGGTTTGTATACCAAAATAGCAACTGGAAAGTTCTGGTCGTAAAGATTCCCTCACTCGAGTCTCTTTCTTGGGAAACACGTCCAGCAGCAATTCTAATCGTGTCAAGGAAACTGCTATGGATCCCTGAAACTCCGTTACTTATCGGATACTCCACGTCTCTTTGATACCTCAACTTCCAGTCCAGTTCGATCAAGAATGAAACATGAACATCAGATGTGTTGTTCCTATTTCCAAAAGTGTAAAATTATAATGAAATTTCTTTACTGAGGATGAATGGAGACAGATCTCATCGCATCAAAGTAACCTTTAAAGCTCACGTCCATATTAAAGGCTGTGTCGGTACAGCACCACCGACAGAAGCGAGAAGCATCAGGAACGAGAGACTAAAAGAGACAAGCTTAGAAGGGGGAGATCAATACATGGTGGAGTAGTTGTAAAGCCTGAGCTGCCGAGTGCTGCCTCAGAGAGAGAGAGAGAGAGAGAGAGAGAGAGAGAGAGAGAGAGAGAGAGAGAGAGAGAGAGAGAGAGACGGAGCAGTTTGCAGACCGTCGTCCTACAGTAATCTCGCAGCAAAGCACTCGCCCATAGCCAAGTTATCCAGAGCGGAGGAGGAGGGTGGGGTAAGGGGGAGTGGGGGGAAACAACAATAACACTGACGAGGTCATGAACACGAGAAAAATGTGTCGCGGTTGGCAGTTGTGGCGGAATATTACACGGTGGTGTGAGCTCCAGGAGGACCTCCTACTTCTCTCAGGGTATAACTTCTTTCAAAATAATCAAGTGAGGCCTTTGAGATCATCTGATCGTATCTACGTCTAGTGCGTGGAGTGCTGTGAGGTACTGTATAGACACAATGAGGGTATTCTTTAGACGGATGGAGAGCTTCAAATACATTCCTGTTAGGGCTACGGCATAATGCTGTGGAGAGGATCCAGACAACCACTGACCCCCACTTTTAGGAGACTAGCAGAAACAGCAATGTAACCAGAGGGACAAGGAATGGCGGTCATTGTGTGAGGAATATTGTCCAACTCCAAGCAACTAGAGAATTCTTTTTCCTTCCTCGGCCATAACATTATCGGGTACATGTGTTATCTCTTGCTTAAAGTGAACATAAAAGCTGTTTTCCAGGCAGATTCGCCGGGGTCGTTCCATCATGTTTTTCTGGCATGTATATTTTCCTCCTTTTTTTTTCGTAAATTTAATCCAGATTCGGTAAATGAGTTGCAAAAGCCACGCGGCGTGCCGGAAATGCTTGGAAGATACAGATATTAGACGATTTTGTGGTCCATGACGAGGTCTTCACCCGCTGAAGGACACAGTAATTGGAACCTCAGTTTCTACTTTAAACACACACACACACACACACACACACACACACACACAAACATACACACTCACACATATACACACACACACACACACACATACATACATATACATTCAGTGTTCCGGGGTTTACTGCAAGTTAGGAGCCACCTTTAGCTGCATCGTTGTTCGTTAACGAGAGAGAGTACCGTCTCGATCAAAAAAATCGGTTTAAAGGAGTCCACCCGTCTGTTTTACTTGGTGTAGCGCAGCCTCACGCTGGGTGAGCCCCTAGCAAAAGGGGGTTCTAGGGTAACATTAAGACCCTTACATACATGCACATATACATATACATACATGCGTAATACATACATGCGTGAAGTTCATGCATCTGTAGACAGAATAGTGAAGCAGACAGATCCTTCCCAACCACCACTCCTTAAGGAATCTCAGCCAGCAGGAAAATAACTATGAAGGAACGCCATGGACGTATAGGGGAAAAAAATATCAACTGATATGCAAATTTTATTGGAGGAGATGAAGAGAAAATACATGATGATGTATTTTCAGCTGCCAGACACTCGTGGAAAGAGGTGACTTTAGTATCTAAACTGTAAAGAAAATATTGAAATACATGGGTATTGTATTTTCCCTGTTTACCGACAAGTGATATCACATTTTCCGACAACTGATATCACTGGTCACGGGAAAAACATATGGCGCGAGGAAGGTTGACTGAGTATGACTTGGTAAGAGGTGAGTAAAAAGAAGGTTGGTGAGAGAGCTGAAATGATTTGGACATACAGAGAGAATGAGTGAGGAAAGCTTGACTAAGAAAGTATGCATGTAAGAAGCAGAAGGTACAAGTAAAAGCAAGAAACCAAGGAGGAACTTTATCGAATGCTTTCTTTAAACATAATGAGACGTCCGTTGGTGTAACGTCTCCATACATTTTGATACTACATATAAAAGATGAAGCAGATATGTCAGACAATGATTTCGTTGAGAACTATGCTGTGAATCGTTGATTGAGTGGTGATCCTGTAAATGATTTAAGTCTTGTCTCGATTAAAGGTTTTATTAGATTACCAATTACACTTCATCTTACGCAAGGGTTAAACGACGTCTTCTCTTAACACTCTAACATGACTCTCACTCCGTATGCCACTTCGTGTCAAACACACTAAGTCTGCCCCTTGTCATCTAAAACATTCAGTAGTCCTTCAGAACACTCACTTCATCTCTTTTTTACAACTTTGCCTTGTTTCCACATACCCTTGCTCCGCCTCCTTCCAAAATATTCTCTTATTTTACCTGAAGTTCTCTGATGCTCTCTCATCCCATCTCTAAGCTGACCTCTTTTTCAGCTCCCAAATAATTTTCTTGACCTCTTTCGATTTTTCTTGCATTCCTTCTAATAGCTTGTACTTCCTCTCGGCAGGTGCCGTCCACACACCTCCCTTTTCTCTCTCACTAGCGATATAGTTTCCACATCGCACGTTCTGCATATGCTACACACTACACCTGCACATTTAAGCCCTGCTTCCCTAAATATCATCCACTCATCTTCCATTCCCAAGTTCCATTTACTCTCATTCTATACCATCCTTCACTCAGCATCAACCCATCCTGCACGAAACATCGCCTACAAACATTTGATTTCCATCAGACACAAAACTCGTCACCCACATTTTGGTGTGTTTTCTGTTTCCACTACCACAGGTTTCCCGTGCCTCATTGCTTGTTTCTTTACATCATCCTCTCACGTTCTCCACATTCTCTTTCTTGTGTTACATTCTCACTCTCCTCCGCACTTTTCTCATTCCATTCCCCACCTTCTTGGCCCTAACTCTCATTCTGACGTTCAACTCCTTTCTTCTGATCTTCTTTCATGCAATTTGTAACCATCTCTTCGTCTTCCTTTCGGAATAACTTTTGCTGGAAAGTTTGGATTAATCTAAACTTACGTCAAAAGTAAAATTACTTAAAACTTATCATATCTTAACATTGTTGTTTAGGAAACTTGAATTGTAGTTAGATTTTTTTCTTTCAAAGACCTCCCTTTTTTGGGGGGAGAGGAGGGGGGGGGAGGGTTAACTAAAAACAGTTGTGTAATATGACTCTAGCTTGCCTCACCTCACGAATGATTCAGGTAAGTCCCCCAGCGAAGGCCAGTATTTTATATCAGTAATACAGCTGAGGGAGAGACAACCTGTGGTGTCTGCCTCCTCACCTCTGGGAGAGGAAGAACATATCAGTAACTGTAACTGTAAAATAGCGCCTGTGTGCGATTTCTTCTTCAACCAGGTAAATATTTCATCATTTATGTTTTTGTTTAGTGTAGTGAGAATCCAAGCATATCTCCTGCAGTCGTGCTGGAGCCTGGAAAATCATTAGCAAAAAACTGTCTTCAGTTATCTTTGCTCATGTATGACGAACCATTTTTTAGAGGCAAGCATGAAGAAACTTCCCCACCTTCCCTCTCCCAGTTCGCTCACAGATTATGCCGTGTGTTCTAAGATTTCCTTCCAAGAGGGAGCTAAGATGCTCCTCACGTCGAGAACTTTTCATACAACACTCTGGATAATCTTTGTACCACAACGTAAACCTACATCCAAGAGTTAGTTTGCCACACACATTTTGCAATAACAGCATGCAACATCCCAAGGTCACTAGTGTTACAGTCTGTCACATTATGTAACTATGTCACGTAACATTCCAAACTCGCTGGTGTTATAGTGTCACAGATGCAGTAAGAGTATTTATGCTGTTATGGTTATATTTAACATGTGAAGAAAATGTTCATGATTTTTCGATCTGTGGTTTTAACTTGACACTGACGGCCTTGATCACCCTCTCTTTCGATAGTTCTAGATTCCAGTAAACCAACCAAACGATGAGCATTACACACGTTGATGACGGTCGTAGTGATGGTGGGGGTAGAAATTATCGTTGTGGTTTTGATGGTAGTGATACATGCAGAGTGGGATTGTGATGGTGAAGGGAGTTGTGGTGTTACATACGGTGATTGCCTGTCGTTGTCGTCGTCTTTGCTGTTGTTGTTGTTGTGGTGGTGGTGGTGGGGTGTTACAGTGAGCATGGTTGTGGTTGCGGTTTTGGTGGTGATCCATAACGAGGTTATCTGTAAAAGTCAAAGAAAAATTAGATATAGTGATGGAAACAGGACAGCCTTACTCATGATTTATAATTTTGGCGACCAAATGCAAAAATTTGCATTTGATTACATTAGAATCCATCTGCCATGTCTCTGTCAACTCTTATCAGTTTATTCAAATCACTCTGAGTATTGAAAGTCTTCCTTTGAGTTGGCTAAGTTTCCCATTCTTATGTTGTCGACAAATTTTGAGATTGTAATAGTGAGTCGTGCATCTAGAACGTTGACTGGATGATGAAAAATATGGATTAAGTCTTGTGTAACTCCACTAGACACGTGAAGCCAGACAGATGCTTCCCATCTAATACCAGGATGTACTTCCGGTGAGAAAACCAATCCGCTGACCACGCGCAGATTCGATCTCCTTGTTCGTAAGCTTTGAATCTATTTAGCAATCTTTTATGAGATACTTTACCGAAGGTTTTAAGAAAGTCCAAATGTATAACATCAGAGGATATTCTGGAGTCCCAGTTGTCAATCTGATAACAAGAAAAAAACCCTCAGAGTTGTTAAACATGATCTTTTATTCCGGTTGTTGATCTCAGATTAAAGTTTCTGATGCTGTATCTAGCACTGAAGTGAGACTAATGGGGCGGATATTCAAGGTACATTTCCTATTACTGATTTTGAAAACTGGTGTTACGTTATCTATCGATCACCAGGAACTGTTCCTTCTTGCAGTGACTGGTTGAATATTTCGGTTATAGGAAAAGCTACTTACCGGCTAGCTTTTGTTAGTATTCTTGTGGATAATCTTCTGGACTATATTATCTGCTCAGATTTCGTATGTCTATATATCTAAGTACTTCGTACCATTCACTATTTTTGATGCCCAATTTTCTATTTTCGTTGCCCTGAAGTATGTTATGCGCTTGTGGTTTACTAGACAAATGGTCGATGGTAAACACTGAGTAAAATCGTGTTAAAAAAGGTAGCCATTTCTTTACTGTCATTTATCAGTGTGCCATTTTGTCATTTGATGATTTGATAATGGGCCAATGGCATTCCAGATATTTTTTTCTTCCTTTTAGCATACTTAAAGAACTCTTGCTTTTTCACAGTGTGAACAACTCTTTTTTTCGAATTTGATGTGTATGTCACATGAATAATCAAACTTACTGTGATCTCTGGTATCCTGGGCCTAAGGGCAAGACTACTTAATCAACTGGTTCTTTTGATGGGACCTGGAACGAATGTTACGGGATTTGATCCTTTTCATAATTATAATCCCTTATATCTAGATTGGGAGGAAGAGTGGCGCGTAGGGGTCGCAAGAAACACCACATGAAAAAAAGAAATATCGATCTATTAGATCAACCATTGATACTGAACGTTATACATGGTATAAAACAGTGCTATGGAACACTGGGCAAGGAGAATATAACATGGTTTGACACAGGTAACTGAATGATAACAGGGTAACCACCTTTAGGAGCCATAAGTATGTTAACAAAGACCATTAATCTTCAACGGCTACGGGAAGGTTAGGATTCCTCTTAAGAGATAATAAAAGACACTGAGCTTCTTCACTGAAGTCCCCCTGGCACAGGAGAGCACCGAGTAATGCAGTCAGTACAACTATGATGCACATGGAGTTTCAGGCGGTCTCCTTCAACGGGATGACCTCAGCTCACCAAGTCAGACGCTATGCGCCCTCCTCCCAGCTCTAGAGAGCCGACTATCTGGTGAGCTGCTACCATCAGCTCATTATCTCACAGATTAACTAACACTCAACCCTGGGATTACAAATAGGATGGTTAGAAATTAGTTCTAGGCTCAGCCTGATAGACAGGGGAGTGTGGTCTGTGACCTGAGAGGAACGTCTTCAAATGAAGCCGTGCCAGACAGGAAGTACGGCCAGCCTCACTCTCCCTGATCTGCCGTGTAACTGCTCACTGACGTCCCTGGTGCATCGAATTCGGTTTAACAGTCCAGCAGACCAGCTCTGTCCTTTGTTCCTATGATGATATAGACCTCATGAGACAGGACCTCCCCGCTGATATGTTCTTTCTCTCCCAGAGGTGAGGAGGCAGACACCACAGGTTGTCTCTCCCTCAGCTGTCCTACTTATATAGAATCCTGGCCTTCGCTGGGGGACTTACCTGAATTAGTCGTGACTTTACGTTCGGTCGTCCCTGGCTCGAGTCTGGCATCACCGGGAGCCACATGAACGCTCAGGTAAGTACCTCATGGTGCTCTGATCCCTGGCCTTTCCCACACTAGCCATACAAGTGGACAATTAGTGAGGACCTCGCTTAATTAATTACAGCGTAAGTCTACACTACGTCATTTCTGTTTTAGTGTTCTCTTTGGGAGTATTGACTTTCAGTGTGGACGAGAAATACATTTTTCTATCATTAGGTTATGCAAATGAAACTGGAAGCTCTCACATGACTTAGAGCAGGACATCCTCTCACTGTCAGGGAAGGTCATGAATCCCATCTGTTCCCCACGGCCATAAAACTTACTGACCAGTCCTTCAGGCTGCTATTCCTCTGAAACAGCAATCGATGGGCATATCATCTTATGGTGACTGTTGCTTCCTGCTTGAGCAATGGGCACAGGGCAATTCCTTCCAGCCCTTCACTCCAGCAGGAGTCTCACAATCACTGTTATCCCATCCCACGTGGGCTGTATATACTTCTCAAACTGTTAGACTGGATTCCCTTTAAGTGAACTTCGTGGTTCCACGCCAACACCATTTTCGGTTTACTTCTCCCCTTCAAATTCGGTATTTTCTCTAAGCCTCATAATAACCTTGGCTTCTTATTACATATCTATACTTGCTCCTTACCTGAACATCCCCGTGGCCCAACCCGCTAAACGTTTGAGTGATAAAGTACAGCAGTAAAACCTGACTACCCGCAATGTTCTCGTTCATTGCCCCATTCATCGAACAGAAGCTCGCACGACTTGTATAGCGCGCCACCTTCCATCTCTCACCCACCCACAACACTCACCTCCACTACTCAAAGACCGAACGCTTCAACCAACGACACTGTCGCTCAGCTACCCAGATGTTCAGTGTACTTCTTGAGGGATCTCAGCATAATGCATGACTTCTGTAACCAACTTCCGTTACGGAACTTTCCAACACCATCCCACCGACACTGTTCCTACTCAGCTCAACACACTCCTACTCGTCACGCAACCTCCCCCCCCCCCTCTCTCTCTCTCTCTCTCTCTCTCTCTCTCTCTCTCTCTCTCTCTCTCTCTATTCCCAACTTTCCGTTATCGTCGCATCATCTATGTGATTGCTCTTTTCACCCACTTCCTGCTAAAAGATTACATCGACACACCATTTCTGTTAGCTCTACCTGCTCACCAGCCAGCTATACTAGAACCCTCCACATCCAGTACCACCACACCACCTTTATAGCCTCGCACTGTACACTTGGTCCAATGAAACGTCCAACCTAACTCCCCCTGATCCTGGTTATTCCATCCATGTGAACATCCTAACCTGTATCCTTCCCGCTTTACATGATGGAGCAGGGATCTCCCCACACGTCTCGCTGTGAGAAAATACATGGCCTCCTGACCAGCCCTGCTGATGCTTACGGACAAAAATTTTGCACAAATCATTTGCTTTGAGAACTACACTCATTCACTTGCTGTGGTAGAACGAAAATTAATCAAGCAAAATATTATAATACGAGCAGTAAGTGGATACGTGTAAGAATTAAACTGGTGTATGTCCATAAACACATGGGTTCCTGCATTAATCCTCAATCAGTAACTACATGTGGATGAATGTCCGCTACTGATGATCACATGACATGAGACACAACATGACGGTGACAGGTTCTAATCCAACTCACTTGACCTCATACTGATCTCTGAACGTACTCTCTCTTTTCCCTTTCAAAGTCGTCTGCCCACAAAACCTTACCTCCGTCACTTTCAATTGGATATGAATATACATATGTATATGTGTATGTATACTCATATATGCAAATATTGATTTATCGCTTATTCATTTTCACATCTATTTACATACATATTGTTTCAGCGCCTCTCGCAATAGTTCTTATTTTCAGTGTTTCCTGGAAAAGACCTGATATGGGAATCTATGCACAAGATGATGTCTTCCCAACAAACAGAAATTACATCTTCCACTACGAGTATTACATCAATCCCTGCTCTGCCTGGGATCCTGAACCTCACCAGATCCACCAGTCTTAACTGGGCCGTTGAGCCCATCAGCCTACAACACTGATGCTCAGCATCTCCAACACAACCATCTAGCACTCTGGTTGGCCCGATGAGCTAGTTCATCTCTGTTACTCTGACTAGCATCCTCAGCCAGCCCACCTTCAGCACTGTAGCTTGGCTGGTGAACCAGTACACTTCTTTCTCCCTGGGTACGCTACGGAGGGCGGCTAGTTCAATCTACTCGCACTACTGGGGTCGGTCTGCTGAGCCAGCCCACATTCAGCGCCCTGGCCGATGTATCCTTATAGAATACTGTTGTTGAGGTTGAATTGCCAATGTATTTGATCCACATTGGCCTAGACACTGAGTAAATAAAACTCACCACACCAGGCCAGGCGCTACCATTTCCATCTTTTACCATTCTGGTCGAGCTGATGAGTTAGTGTACTTCCACCATTCTAAACAGGGTACTACGCTAACCCGCCATCAGCACTTTAACCAAGCTAATGAGCTCTTCCACTTCCACCAATCAGGCTAGGCTGTTGAACCAGTCCATCTCTGCCGCTTTAGTAATGCCACTGAGCTTGTCCATCTCTCTCATTCTGGTAGGCCGTCAAACCAGTCCCCTTACCACAGCTCCAGTTGGGCTGTTAACCTGAAGCTCCTGGAAAGTGAACAAAAGAACTTCTTGGGTGTACCCGTGGGAGTTCATCCCCATTTAAAGAGAAAGACGAGTGGAAAGAAATGGTCTTGGGAAGAAGAAATCTGAAGGTACTGAGAGAAATGGAAAATGGATAGAAATGAAAACGAAATGTTCGATGAAGTTTGTTGATGCCTAGGGAGAGGGAACGTATGAGCCAAGTAGCACAGGTTTCCCCAGGATGAAAACGATTTGTACTGTCTCAGGGGAGATAAACACTGAGGCAACAACACGTATTGTGTTTTGGAACTAACACTGTATTATGAAACTGGATGTTCTCTTGTGCAGAGACTGGAAATGTTTAACAGTACTGGAAGCTGTGTTTACACTTCCAGGAGAAATACTAAAGCCTAACTTTAATATTTCCCAAGCAAATGATGGATGAATATGAGTGAAAATGAGGCGACCTGAATCAGAATCTGTCTGCTAAAATTAAAGAGTTTCGAGAGAAAGAGTAGTACATAAAAGTAGCAGAAATAGATTTTGAAATATGAAGTGTTGGAAAAATCTCAAGGAAATGGTCAGGAGCAGACGTAAGATACAACCTGTGACGGAACACAACAGTCACAGTAATGATAGATCAGGGAGGGACGGAAGGGCACCACAAACAAGGTCCAGGTTAATGGGGGACCAGGGAGGGAAGGGCACAAATCCAGGGTACAGGGTAATGTGGGACCAGACCACAGCCAGTAGGTTGCACGGTGATGATGATCCTGGGACAAAAGAAGTGTACTACCTGGTGGCGCCATAATTGTCCTAAAGCCAAACAGAAGTGAAAGCAGAACTATACAATATAGAAAATGGAGGCTCACGAATATTTCAAATAATCAGTAAAAAAGGCTACAATATACATAGTAATTTGCATGTAAGTGCAAGTCAGAAAAGACAATTACATATCAACTTTAGCTGCAGCATTACTTGTACGGTAAAGTGAGACTATGAAAGAGATATGATGCATGTGTAGCCGCTTAGTACATATGAGGTAAGTAACTCAGTAAATATTCTACCTCCTTATTCCCTGCCTATTTGGGTGTGTGTGTGTGTGTGTGTGGGGGGGGGGGGGTGTAGTCCGGGAACAACCCCCCACCCCCCTTTTCTCGTAT
>JAUUDZ010026424.1:0-11128 GCA_032361705.1 Panulirus versicolor | reverse complement strand
AGAGAGAGAGAGAGAGAGAGAGAGAGAGAGAGAGAGAGAGAGAGAGAGAGAGAGAGAGAGAGAGAGAGAATGTAAGTGAGAGCACTTACTTATTCAATTACTTGTACTTACGAAGAGATTTGGCTCCAAGCAGGGTTAACGCGTAGAGCTTAACCGCAGGAAAATCTAGTGCTGCTAAAAAATGAGTTTGGTGTGAAATGGGGAGATTGTGTGCCTATGGACTGAAAGTCAGCAGCCCGCATATGGGTGAGGCAAAGAGGTGACACTTGAGTTCACCAGTTCAGGAGACTTTGCCATGGCCATCCCCTTGATGGAGTTCCTGAAGTGAACAGGCATCAGAAATAAAAAAAGAGATAAAATTCTAGTTTCTCATTTAAGATGACACCCAAAATCTAATTTCTCATTTAAGATGACAACCAGATCTTTTACAAATGGCCCATTTTCTATTGATTTCCCTTTAGGGTCTTTATCTGGCAATACTACAATATCTTTCCTTGACTCATATCATACTGTCTCACATCAATCTTCATTAAATTCCATTTGGTTCACTTTTGGCCAATTGTAAATTGTGTCTCGGTCTTTTGCATCCCTATCAAAAAAGTAGAGGATGATTGATGCAAGTTCAGGGCATGTGAGACAGAGGTGGGGTAAAAGGGGATGGAGGATGAAGGGGAGTGACAAGAGGAGAGGCTATGGGCAGCAGAGGATATGCTTGAAAGTTTTTACACTTGGCAACAGATTTATAACAAATGGTAGTAAGCTAAAACAAACCAATGATTTCCTCTACTATATCTTTTTGTTTAATACTTGATTGTGGTTTCCTGTACCCAGACTGCATAAATACATATTCCTTACACTTTCCCATAAATATATCTAATTCTTTGACAACTAGCCTTGCATTTTTCCCCATCAATGAAATTGCAGTGCAATTCATATCAAATCACATGCACAGTTCTTGCTGTTTGTTTGCCACACATATCTATGTTCAAGTTTTGTGTCATCTAAGTCCAAGATATCTTTAGTATGTATATTCTGCTGTAGCCACTACAATGGATAATACAGATACTGGCACTGTTGTCTTCATCATCATATCTGGCTTCTCTGGCAATTTCCTTATTTAGCAAACTACCTCTGTCTTTAGAGTATATGGTTAGGGAGGTAAGCTGCTAGGAGCAGTGAAAAGTTTTTACCAAGGATGTAAGGCATGTGTACAAGTGGGGAGAGAATCCAGGTCCTTTAGGCAGGGGGGCCTGTTAAAAAGCTAAGATGGCAGAGAACAACCTAAAGTGCGAACCAGAGTATGTGATATAGCTAAAGTCTCTGGCACCTAGGTAATTTGTTCCACTTAGGGCTACCAGCAATAATAAACCCCAAAAAATCTGTTAGTTTGAGATGAGCTTTTCCTATTCCTAGAAGATGGACTGGGGAAATGGGGTAAATCTGGTACCAATAATTCCAATACAGGGACACAGGTCTGTTGCAACTATCTTTACAATGGGAAAACATGTTATAAGTAATGTACTGGTTCTGGCAGCAAAGAAATCACCTTGAGGTTCAACTCCCAAGGAAAGGATCCAATTGAAAGCCTCTTTCCTTCACAACATCTTTGGTGACTACGTGTCTTATCTCAACATCTGCCGAAAGTAATGCACACTCCTAGGAAATAAGAGGCTTGGAGGAAGATTCCTTTGGATACTACGAGACAAAACCACTGCCACTAACTTTAATAAAGGTAGGGATTTGTAACAGCCTTTGGTCACCAGACAGTGGACAGTCTTGGTATTGTCCATCAGACATATGATGTTTTATATTGATATGACTAGACTTCTGTGTTTCCACCCAGGAGGCCTGCATCTAAATGACCTTCTGAAGAAAGAAAGCCAAATCTTAGATTCATTGCATCTATCCATACCTGGAGGTTTCCAAGATGGGTTTTTGGAGATTCTCCAAGACCATTCACCAGACTAAGGACTCAAGATGTTCCAGGGGAAGTGCTTTTGGAAGATCTCTGCTTGCTGTTGGATATAAAATGTTCACCCGGTAAGTAGCCTTTTTGGCCTGCAGCCTCACCCTGTCATTGCAAAGAGCTCCAAAAAAGAACTTTCCTACAAGACACTCTAGCTGATGTTGAGACATCTAGGCTTATGACTATTAGGCAAGTGAAACAGCTGTGTAAGCCTGAACTTAATCCTGAAAAAGACAGAGATCCAGTTTGAGTGTTCTAATTTATTCCTGGCCAAGTAATGATCTGGTTGGAAACTAAATGGGATTTGTCCAGGTTGACAATAAAGCACAGGATTTTAAAGAGGTCCAGGATTCGCAGCCTTGTCAGGCACATTCCTCCTTTGAAGGGAAAATCACCAATAAAAAAGTGAAGGTAAACTCTATAAAAAAAAAAGTGGAGCTATGCATAACCCACAGGGAATCATCTTTTAACTTGGCTGATTGTCCAACTATTCAACTGTATGGTCAAACACATGCTCTGTAGAAAGATCATCTTGAATTTGTGCTGTAGAGCATAAAATTGTTTACTAAAAACAGCTAAAAATTATTCTTTTCTGTTTGAATTCCCCATCCTTTTCTTTTTTTCTGACTAGTAAAAAAGTTATAAAAACAGGTCCCATGGTAGGATCTATGATATACTTGCTTCTCATCTTTTTCTCTCATTATCATGGTGATCAACATGACAAGGGCAAAACATGTCACAGTTTATTCATCATTTAAACAGACATGACACTATTTATTTTATAAAAAAAAAAGTTATCAGACTCCATCTGTTTGAGGTTATACTGAAACAGAAAAGTTACCTTTCAGTGACATTATATCACTCAGAGCAAAGTCTCGTAGTAAGCATTTCCCTGCTACTGGAAGTAGTGCATCCTTGGGCAGCAGGAAATTCTGAAGAGATCATGGGTAGCACCAGGTTTCTTTCATAAAAATTGATCCGGGGGTACATAGGTCCCTACCATCACCCCTCCACTCCTGCCTTTAACCATGTCTGGGTTAAGGAATTTGCCCCTATAAAAGTTGTAAATCATTGCCAGTAAATTCATGACATGGAATGTAAATTCACCCTTACAGAAATATATATAAAATAGTAACCCTTTTCTTTAAACACAAAATGCAAAAAAGAACAAATCTGGCCAAAACTGATATATTCTTTTAAATATTTAGATTGCATTTGTTGGTGCATGCATATGTGTCAATGACACAGGTGTCAGGCTCGAGTCTGAATTTGCCAGTGCATTAGTTATGGTCTACCTTCACATCTACCTGCTGTTTTTCCAAGATTTTTTCACACTCAGCAGTGTGTTTCCCCTCAAGATATCTGCAAAGAGGCCATCAAGTTAACATGCAAATAACATCACATTCACTTGAGTAACCAGTTATCTTAAGTAAATGTCAAAATATTTTTGGCCAAAATATCCTTCATTTATTGTATATTTCACACAACATTTGACCTCAGTTTCCTAGAGGCCCAAGAATGCTGAAATGACTATGAGAGATATGCTTCCTACTCCAATGGTAAAACTCAGACACATGAATAAACCTTTTCCAATTGTAAGCAATCTATATTAGCTCAAATGTTTCTATACATTATGTTCTGGGCCCACATCAAGGATTTTTCTTATTTCTTGTTTTTGTAACTATCTTTTAGAACTAACTGCTTAATGTAGCTATAGATGAAATACACAGCTGTATTACCTGTAATATGGTGAAAAAGTATCAATATCCTGAACTACATTGTCATGCATGATTGGTAAACAAAATGCTACATCACCTGCTGGTGGTCCCAGTAAGCCAATCCATCATCCAGTTCTCAATTAATGACTTACATAAGTAATGTTTCAATAATATTTAGGTAAAAGTATTGGTAAGCTTTCAAAGATATTTATGAACTTATATACTTACTTCCTATCCCAGGAGTTCTGTCTATCCTTATAAGGCTTCTGCAAAAACCAGGTTTAAAGTGAAGGCGTTCTTTTTTTTTTTTTTTTTGTCCAAATCTGGTGTCAGTTGGTGTTCTCAGGGCATTTAGTTTGAGTGTTGCTTTTAATTTAATGTTAATGGTGTGGGGAATAAATGTCATATGTGTGTCATAAGTAATGCCTTGAATGGCTGGTGCTTTGCTCAGTGAGATACGGTCCATTCAAAGTAAGTGGCCATTGTGAGCTCTATTTATGTCCACCTGGGGTTAAAAGAGTGACTGAAAACTTCTGTGGAGATGCAGACATTTTGCACTGGGTGAGCCATTGTTCCAATGGTCTGATGTTGCTACAATGGTCTTAAGGTGTTGTGATGAGCTTTTAAGGTTATCTGCATATGAAAGGACCTCAATTTTGAGGTTTGCTTGAGGTACTGGGAGGCCATGTATGAAGAGAATAAAGAGCTGAGGAACTCCACTGCAGAGTTTAAGTGTTTTAAAGGTAAAGCCATTGTAAATGACTTTGCCTTGGCAGCTGGCTATGAAATTGGGCAACCACTTCTTGTCATTTTTGTGGAGGGTGATGTGTACTTTTTTTTTTGAGGATGTGTTGGGGAACAGTGTCAAATGATCTACTAATGTTTACTGCCACTAGTACTGTATTATGGGGGTTGTAGTTGGTTGAATCTATCTAGGATATGTTGTGTGAGGTCAATGTGGCAGTCTGAAGCCATCCTGTGTGGGTGAGAATGTGGTGAGAATGTGATGTTTTGTTTGATTGTGTTGATCATTTTACTTTGAGTATGGACAGAAGTGGTATAGGAGGAAGAGAAAGAGAAGTCGAGAGGTCTGGAGAATCTCAAGATTGGCATTATCCTGGCAAGTTTCCAGATGTTAGGAATTTTTTGTGTGGACAGAAGTAAAGATATCTGCAAGTGCCTGGACTGAAAATGGGTCATAATATTTTATGTGGAAATCTGATATGTTATCAGGGCCCACAGCAGGAGTGTTCTTTAAATTTTCAGCTGTATTGCTTATGACAGTGGGAGTGAAGGGTGGATTTTGTTTAGGTTTTTAATGACTTTCCTGTTTAAGCATGTGGTTGGTTTTTGGCTCATTTCTTAAAAGTGTTTCATGAAAATTTTTGTGCGTTCTTATGAAGAAGGGATTTCATTAGAATAAGTCAATGGTGATTCATGGATGGGGCTGGACTGTGAGATTAGAGTAGATTTTCTTTACTATGTGCTAGAGTTGGTTGCTGTAGGTGTTGTGATTCATTGTGTTTTGGAAGTAGTGCCAGTTTTCAGTATGTCTCTTAGCAATTTGGTTAATGATGGTGTTCTTTAGAGTTTGGATATATATATATAAATGAAAAAAATTATTGACATCAAAAATATAAATATTAATAGGAGTTTTTTCTTTTACGCAAAATTATTTACAGCAGTGACTCCTTACATGCTTTCAGAAATGATGAATCAGTTAACTCTCTCTGAGGATCTAGGGGTACCTGTGATTCATGATATTTATTCTAACTCCATCATCTGAGAATTTAAACAATTCAACAAGGTTTAGACTCACAATGGTGGCATGGTGCATTGTATTACATAATACTATGATAGTGGCATGGTTCACTGAAATGGTTAAGGGGAAACAGTTTCAAGCAAAGACAGATTTCCAAAGGGGAAACAGTTTCAAGCAAAGACAGATTTCCAAAGTAAAAGGCAAGTCATATTCAAGACCCTCTGATGCACTCTCCAGATCCAGTAAGCAGCAGTTTCATCCCCATTCTTCACCATCTCATTCACCACTTCATCTACACCCCAACCTCTCCATTCTTTATAGGCATACCTCATCATCTCACTCCTTCCTCTGTAAAATCTTTAAATCTTCCTCTCTCCCCTTACATCTAATCCTACTTTACAGTCACTTTTTTCACAATCAATTCCAATCAGGTTTTTTTACCCCTTAACTCCTCCACATGGATATGTACACAAGCCAGATAACTCACATAAACACAAATTTATACAACCAGTCTTATTTTTCTATTTCAAAGCCTCGTGCAGAGCCTGAATGATTGCCAAAGTAGCACTGTGCAAGAATTTCTCCCCAGTCTGTCATCCTCCACCCTTGCCAACAACAGAACATTCTCATTAGTTTTCTATGAAGTTAACTAAGCAGCTTTTAGCTATAATGAAAGAGCCAGGCAGATGATCTAAATTACTTGATGATGATTATCTACCTTCAGATTATGTAGGTTGTGATTTTATGGACACCAACTCTTCCAGCACTGAAAATTGATAAGGATGAGGCAGGAGAAGATTGCCATACAAAAGGGGAGAGAGCATTGCCATTACATGCCTAACCTTGACAAAATTGTGCCTAGCTGGTGTAGTTGGTAATTCTACAAACTTGTATAATTTTGCTGTTAAGAAAACATTATCAATGAATAACAATGGTTACAACAAGAAAAGATTTATCACAATTAGTAATATACATTTCAATGTGGGTAAAATAAAAAATAAAATGTGTAACAGCAATTCCACTCATGACATTAGTAATGTTCTGTATATCTATGTGTAAAGATTACAGGATAATTGAGCAGTAAGTGTTCAGTGTCTTCATTATGGTAGATGAACTGTAGGGATGAAGGGTTTCAGGATGTGCTGAAGTGGTGTTTTCAGTGCTGCAACGATAGGTGCTGTCTGCAGCATAAACGGGAAAGTATGATTAATGTTTGTTTGGGAAGTGTGGCTTCCAGTGGATATAGATATAGCAGGATGGAGTTTAAGAATGAGTTGGGAGGGTGGCTGTTTAGGGCTTTTCTGAACATTTCATTATGTATGTAAGGAAGGTGGGGGGGATCTGTGAGAAGAGGTTAATGAAGTGAGGCAGGGGTAAGCTTTCCATTTTAACTTGGGGGATGATGCTTTCTTATGGAGTATTTTGGGTGTTTTGGTACTGCTACACAGAACTGAGTTCCAAGTACGTTGAGCTGGGATTGTTTTGGGAGGATCTTTGGTTCATTGTGTAGGTGCTGAAATTTTGTAGTTGCCAGGCAGTCAGTTGGGAGGATCTTTGGTTCATTGTGTAGGTGTTGAAAGTTTGTGGTTGCCAGGCAGTCAGTAACTGTGCTGAGAGCACTATTTTGTACGATTTGCAGCTTTTTTTATATCTGCTTTCAGGAAGACCAGGTGTAAGAGACATACTTTAAAATGGAGCACATAAACTGTCTGTAAAGATTGCTGCAGCTGAACTGTTTGTAGATGTTAAGCAATTCTTTTTCTTGCTTAAATCTGGAGCCAGTTTGCTGAGAACATTTTCTGTGTGTTAGTTTCATGTTGATGCTTTTGGTGTAGGGAGTAAATGTTGAGTGTCATACATGATGCCAAGAATGAGTGATGTTTTGTCAAGTAGATATGTTTGTCCATTCAGTGTAACTGGAGGGTGTGGGATGGATTCTTGTTTGCCTGGGGTTAAAGAGAGTGAATGAAGACTTCTGTGGAGAAGCAAACATTCTGTTCCATCTATGTAAAGCAGTGCTGCATGTCTGTAGGAGCTATTATGGTGTCAGGATAGTGTGTGTCACTGAGGTCCCTCTAAATATGAAAGGACTTTCATGTTGTAGTTTGCAAGATGCAATGGAAAACTGTATATGAAGAGACTGAAGAGTGTTGGATAAAGAAATACTCCTTAGGGAACTCTTTTGCTGAATTTAAGTGCTTTTGAGGTGAAACCATAGTGTCATCCATGATTTTGGCTAACCACTGTTTGTCATTGTTGTGGAGTGTGGTGTCAAGTATGTTTTGTGTGAGGATATGTCACAGGACTGTCAAATGCTCTAGTGATGTATATTACCACTTATGATGACCAGGCCTGTGGTTGACTGAGGCCCTCTAGGATATATCTGAAGTCTGTGTGTAGCGTAGTTGTAGAGTGTTTAGACATGAAGCCATGTGGTGTGGGTGAGAAAGAGCTTCTTTTTTTGATCTGCTGTGGATCAGTTTTCCACAAAGTCTGGATACTAAGGATAGGAATGATACAGGGCAGTAAGAAGATGGGAGCTGGGTGGTTTGGAGAATTTCTAGTTGGTATCTTGTTGGCAAGTTTCCTATTGTTAAGGATTTTGTTGTGTTGCCAGTAGTGGTTGAAGATATCTTTAAGTGCTTGGATTGCAAAAAGGATAAAGTGCTTTATGTGAATGTTTGATATGTTGCTAAGGCCTGTAGCAGGAGAATTCTTTAAGGCCTTACTTAACAGCACTGCTTGTATCAGTGGGTTGGTGAGCAGCTGATTTTAAAAGGATTTTGTGTAAGTTGATTTTCCTCTTAAGTATGAGGTTGGTTTGTGGCTGATGTCTGAGCAGTGTCTCAAGAGTATGTTTAAGTGTTCCTTGGGAAAAGGAATTTCACTGAAATAGGTCAGGACTGGTTTGTGAGTGGGGGTTGGATTGGTATGATAAGTACAGATTTACTTTAACATGTGATACTGTTGAGTTTCAATGATTTGGTTGAAGATGGCATTATCTAGAATTTGAATTTCTTCTCTGATGACTGTCACAATGAGTGGTTTTGTCTCAGGTGATTTCATTTTTCATTTTTATGAGGTGTGTAACCTGTAGTAAGAAGTTTAGGTTATATTTCTTCTTATACCCTTCTGTTAAGTGTTTTATGCAGGCTTGATTGGAGATGCTGATAAAGAGTGAGACTGCATGATTTTGGGGTGGGAAATCACCTATACTGAAGATACAAAGCTTTATTCCATGTACTATATGAAGGTGGCCAGTCCACTTTCCTGTAGTTTGTGTAAATCTTTTAGGTGGATGTGTGGGTTGGGTGGGTCAGATTCACAAGGCAACAGAGATGGAGGTCACTAGAGTGTATTATACAGAAATTCAGCCATTCTATTAAATGTTGCAATGAAGCTGGACCAAGGACTTTGCTACTGATGTACTCTAAGCTTCCTGTAAGTCTTAGCAGAACTGTGGATATATGAATAACAGATGGACAAAGTGATTACTGCAGAGCATCCCTCTCTTCAACCAGGACCTTATCATTAACCTGCTCCCAGTGCCATTCAAAAGTTGGTTCATACTTGTGCTAGGCAACTACTTTCTCATTATTTTATTTGCCTAAAATGGAGAGTCCACTGAACTAAATTTTTGATCTCACAGAAGCTGAAATACTGTGATCCTTTGTTGACACAATAAAATCTACAAAATTAATAACATGCAGTTAGTACCCCCCAAAAAAAATGTTAACCCAAATGAATTGCCAGTATAACAGTGCATCATGAATAAAATGCCTGTAGCCAAACTAAGATAAGTTATAATTGACTTTGTACCTCCTCAATGTTAAACCTGCGGTAGTGGAATATAGTATCACAACTGGGTCTCCATCCACCAAAAATAGTCTGAAGGTCAAGCGGTCGACCACCTGGATATGCTATTGTCACATCAAGAAGGTATTTGATCCGGTCACTGTTATCTGTAAGATATAGAAAAAAATATCTTGGGTCACATCTTTCAAGAAAGTTCATAATTCAAACACTAATTGTTTACAGTAACAATGATTATATACTAAATCACAGAATACAGCTTCATAACAGATGAATCACTCAAGATTTCAAAAAGAAAATTGGCCTTGCTATAAGACTAGCTTCACAGTAACACTTATTATATACTACATCACAGAATACAGCTTAATAACAGATGAATCACTCTAGATTTCAAAAAGAAAATTTGCCTTGCTATAAGACTAGCTTCTATGCCTTAACAAAGATAACCAACAGATATAGGAACTATGACTAGTCTTCCCCTGTAATTCTAACCTATCAATATCTAGTAAAAACTACCTGTATAATATCGTAATGCCATCCCATGTTAACTTACCATTCTAATCAATGCAATTTCCAGAAAATATAACTTAACCAATATTATATGATAAACGGCATCAATTAATAAAGAACAGACTCTTGTCTGTCCTCTGACAGTTTTGTATTTCCACCTCTTAACTCAATGAACATAATTGGTTTTACTGTAACATCCACTCTTTCTTGGAAACCCCACATTACAGGAATAGCAAAGTCTGCCTCTAAAAAACTGGGTGTCCTAATTAGATGCCAAAACTTCTTTTCTTCTGAACAGTTGCTCTGTTTATACAAGGAACTGATTCGTCCTTGTGTGGAATATTGCTCTCACATTTGGGGTGGTTCTAGCTCTGCACCCTCACTTGACAGAGTTGAGTCAAAAGTGGTCCACCTTATAAACTGTCCCAGGCTAACTTCCAAACTTGCCCTCTTGCCTTACGCCACAGTGTTGGTTCACTTTCCCTCTTCTATGGGTATTATTTTGGTTTTTGCTCCCAAGAGCTGGCTGCTAGTGTGCCTACACCACTACCTAGACCAAGCAATATTCAGCAAGCTGCTCCATCACATGATTATTGTGTGGCTATTAGTAACTCAATGGTGGGCCATTTTGATACCTGCTTCTTTCCCTACACATTGAAGCTTTGGAACTCTCTACTTTCTCTTGTCTTTCCCAATAACTATGACCTGGCAAATTTCAAAAGACAGGTTTTTCACTTTCCCAAAATTTGTAAATACTTTCCTATGTCTTTTCTTTTCCCATTTCATTATTCTCTATATTTCAATTAGGGCTCAGCCTTGATGTGGACTTTTGTTCATGAATAGAACTTTGAACATAAAAAGAAAAAAAACCCTACAATCTGCCAGTTAACCCTACCCACCTTTACCAAAGGCTTTACTTTCATGGCACACTAGCAGTTAACTCCTCATCTGAAATGTCTAAACCTGAGAGACAAAACAGTCATTCCCAGGGTGCAGAAGATGGTAGTTTTATCTCATCTGCTTCTTCATGGATAGGTACTTAAATTTTAGTCTCTTAAAACAAAATCTACTGTATATCTCTTGAACAACCAAGAAGACACAAAACAACAGTAGGCTTCTAAACCTAAACTATATCAGAGCACTTAATACTTCTCAATCTCAGATATATCAGAGCACCAAATACCTAGTCCTAAAATTTATTTATATTTATTTTATTTTGCTTTGTCACTGCTCCCGCGTTAGCGAGGTAGCGCAAGGACACAGACGAAAGAATGGCCCAACTCACCCACATACACATGTATATACATACACATCCACACACGCAAATATACATACCTATACATCTCAATGTACACATAT